>VOMN01081041.1:0-15191 GCA_014899125.1 Orchestia grillus
AGAACCCAAAAAATCCATATTTTGACTATTTTCATGGGACGGTCCCCTTCAGATAACTAGTTACCTATGGAAGGTTTAGAATCGAAACCTTTGTGTTAATATAGATGTTAAATTTGCCTAGTGTAATATTGTATAGATATAAGTGCTCCTAATTAATATCACCATCCAATTTTTACACTTTTTTTCCTATGGGATGGATCACTTTAAAACTTGGCACACATATGAAACCACTATGAAATAAACACATTTTGTTGGCATTGCTTTGGTTTCTCAAAAAATGAATAAATTTTAAGGAAACATTGTATTTCACAATTTTTTAATCCATTACTCCATCCTCAATTTTCCCATCAGAATAATGAGGCTAGTTTTATCAGATATATTTCAATATAATGAAGAAGATGTACAAAGTAAATTTGGGAACAGAAAAAAATTAATGTTTTTATTTCCAAAAATTATTTATATATATTTTATTACCATTTCTCCTTAAATAAGCTTTCAATGATTAAAAAAATGTTGAAATCTAAACTGGAAAGTGTTTTTGCATTGAAATTTTGCATCAAATGACAAGTTTTCTTACTGTAGGCCAAACACTGCAGGAGGAGCAGTCATTGAAAGTCTCTCCATAACGAGTTTGCGGTACAGCCAGCAAAGGCTGACCCATTTACCTCGTGGCCAAAATTAGGGGTCAAGGTTCTAGGACTCTGAGACAAAACAAACAGATTGATGACTTCCACTATAGACCTCACACAAAGCACTGGTGCCATCTCTGCATTACTGTCAAGGTTTCAGCACAATCGGAGGACCACAGACAATGCCAGCCGGTCCTAACACAATCAGATGACTACAGACAATGCCAGCTGGTCCTAACACAATCAGATAACTACAGACAATACAAGCTGATCCTAACACAATCAGATGACTACAAACAATGCCAGCTGATCCTAACACAATCGGATGACTACAAACAATGCCAGCTGGTCCTAACACATCAGATGACTACAGACAATGCCAGCTGGTCCTAACACAATCAGAAGACTACAGACAATGCCAGCTGGTTTTAACACATCAGATGACCACAGACAATGCCAGCTGGTTTTAACATATCAGATGACTACAGACAATGCCAGCTGGTCCTAACCAGAAATTTTTTAGTGTGTATGAGCAAAACTGACTATTTTTTGAGTTTCATTGCTTGAAGTGTAGATATTTTTGCATTACCATTGCTCAAATTTGAATATGTCATAAAGAAGATATAGTAAAATATTTTGAACATGTATAACAGCTTCCACAAATTTGAGGAAAATTTTACTGGAAGACCATCTTGATACTAGAAAATAACAGTATTGAAGGAGTTGTGCAAGTAAAATCATATACACCGCCATGCACATCTATTAGGGTCATCTAGTGTATTTAGGATGATCTTCCCACAATGCGTGAGAAGAACTGAAGTATTCAAAGTATACAGAACTTTTCAAATCTAGAATTTGAGTAATAAAGTTCAATGCAGTTGTGACATATTGGGCTAAGTGAACATTCAAACCAATTCATTGAAATTACAAAAATATATAGATAAAATAACATTTTGAAATTGATTTTATTTTTCCAAAAGGTCTGGGGAGAAAAATCTAAAGGAAGAAAAATTACAAATTTTTGATAGTGAATGTCCATGAGATGTGGCTATGGGACTTAAATATCCAAAATTATCCTGTTCTCTTGAAAAAAAAGTGGGGACTTCCACAACCCAAGGTAAGAATTTAGGACACCCACAAAAAATATAAGGTATGAATTTTTATCCATATTAGCACAGTTATTTAGGATACTTTTAAAAAGCATATTCATGTTTTAAGTGATTAGTATTTATAAGTACCTGCACAACAAAAGCTGCCTTTTGATCAAAAGTCAACAAGCAGGAAATGAATTTTGCAGTGATTTGTCTTGCATGCAATTTGCAGTGAAAACCATGAAAGATAAGATAGTTTAGCAAGTTCATCAATAGTATTTCATATAACATTTATCCTCATACATAAGTGTACAAATATTTTTCACATCTTCATTAATTCTGAACATGAAAGGCAGATGTGTGAATTTTACCAATTGAGATGCAGCCATGTTTGAATTCAGGTGTAGTTGCGGCTATGAATAACAGTTATGACTAATACACTTTAGTCATATTCAAGGAGTGGATCCACAGTTTTCTAACAAGGCGCAGACAGGTGGTTGCTGTTGACGGGTATCTCTCGTTGAAATCTCTGGTTGCCAGTGAAGTGCTGCAAAGATCAGTGCTGGGGCCATTTCTGTTCCTTGTGCATATCTCAGACATAGATGCTACTTTGCAGCATCCCCATGCTTCATCTTTTGCTGATGACATAAGATTGTTCAAGGAAGTGAGAAGTGTGAAAAACTGCATTGAGTTGCAAGAAGACTTTGATAAAATCTACCAATGGACAGGGTCAAACAACACGGAATTCAATGAAGGCTAGTTCAAACAGGTGAGGTATGGAAAGCACCCAGATGACAGGTTCGGACTAGACATGAACAGTCTTTCTCCGTAATGGGACCCAGACTCTTCAACTCTCTGCCTAGAGATCTGAGAAAATGTGATGGTTCCCTGGATATCTTCAAGAAGAAGCTGGATAACTTTTTACAAGCTATTCCTGATAAGCCTTTATTGCCTCACTATCATCAGACAGCAAAAGGGCAACAGTCTCATTCAACAGCTCGCGGATATGCAAAGGCACATCATGCGCACAAAGCGGTGGCAGCCCAGCATGGCCAGGGCATAAAGGCCCAAACATTTTCAAGGCATTCAAGATATTTAATTAAGATATATATAATCTGTTTACAACTTAAATATAAACAATGCACTTTTACCTAGCAGAAACAAAATTTTCAGCTCCAGGCACTTTGCTAGAATATCAGTAATTATAAAAATTGAGAAGGGAAAAATTTATCAACTTTGTAAATTGCACTAATAAAATGTAGAACCAGAAAATTTTTCTGTTTAACAATAATTTTAAAGCATTGTTTTAAATTTTTTATGAATGTCCCAAATGCTAGGGTAATTTGTTAGTACTTTCTTTTCAATGCAAACTAGATGCTAAAACTAAAACTTTATAAATAATATTTTACAGTCCTAACAAAGACCAACAAAGTTACTTCATATATGAGGCAACAATTACAAACAGTAAGAATTTTTTCACATAAATCTACAAATAGCATCAACAAAAAGGCCAATGTAATTGTAATTGACCAGGTATCTTGAACTTTAGAGTTATATCAAACTCATAAGCTATCATGAAAATCTCTTCCAGATACTCCTACTGCCAGAGAATAAAACTATAGATTCAAAAACATTCTGTGTCTGGCCATGCAATAGTTATTTATTTGTAAAGAACTCCATAAAAAAATGCAATACATTCTCATTTTCATGCTTCCAAATTAATTTGTAAAGAAATAATTATTTTTTTGATTGAATTAGTGCATATGAAAAATTTCAATAAAATATTGTATAAATATTTCAGTAATCTATTTATAACTATAAATTTAAGAAAAATTGTTATTTTAACATGGATTACATTTTTAGTTAGTTCATAACTCCTAATCTATTAAAATAAAAATATTATATACTATAAATATGTACTAATATCTGCAAAATGCTTGACTTAAGTCAGAATCCTCAATTTTTGCTTGTAAAGTTATTGGACCTATTGACCAGAAAGTTGACCGTGAGGACTTACTTCCACTTACTTCTTTTAGGATGGAGCAAAAAAACATAGAAAAGGGACTATTTAGCCTGAACTCTACTCTCTAAAGAACTGAGAATCTATGCACTAGGTAAGTTCCCAAGCAAGATCCTTTGTGCATTGAAACAGCCAATTAAGAATAAAGAGAACAAGGCAAAAGAAATAGCAAAGTAGGTGCAAAAATCAAAGGTTTTCACACAAAGAGGGCACAAATGATAGAAGTCCTGAAAGTCATCTTTAATGTAGAGATAAATTATTTTAGGGCAATTTTATTCAAAAAAAAATTTGTTTCAAACATTTAACTGCTAATATCTCAAAAACCTACTTTTTTGTAAAGTTTCAGACATCCAAAAGTATTTAGTTTGCCACTTTCTGTAAGGTGTAAAATTTTGCACCTCTTTTTCTGTGACACCCTCTACATTAACTTGATAGAACTCAGAATTGATTAATACACAAAAAAAAGCTGGACCATATACCACCTGAATTTTTATAATCCGGAACTCTATAAAAATTGTTGCTTTACTTCCAGTGCTCCAAACTAATTTTAATTTTATCTTCCTAGCATATCGCACAACTCTTTTCATCACCGAATCACAGTACCAACAGGTGGCCGTAAGCAAATATGGGTAGCAATTTTTGGTTCTTAAGGTATATGACGTATAAAAATAGAAACAAAATAGGGGGTAATCACACTAATATCATACATAAAATACACAAAAAAGATACATGTACCGATGTTTCAACACAATTTACGCATCGCATTGAGCGTTCAAGTAATAATTCCGACAAATTTAAGCACTAAATCCTCAACCATACAACAATGACGGTATTAAATGTAGTGCAAGGGAGTAGCTATTGTTTTTTTCAGCAATTAAAGCTCCAATTACAGATTCAACAAGATCTTTGTGCACCAATGGTCTACAATTGACACTTCCGTCACAACCTCACGACGATATTACAGTATCTGTCCGAGTCCGACTGATTTTTATCCCTACCTCTTTGATTATTTTTAGGTCTCACGCATCAGCTGTTCGTCATAAAATAAAGTATCATTTATAACAAATAGCTTATTTTGTATATTTCTGGTTTTATTATAATGTCATTAATTAAAATTGTATTAAATAATTGATTGCAATATAAATACCTATTGATGTAAAAATATATATTATTATGCGAGGCCGAATTCAATGTTTGTAAACAAAAGATGACGTCATGCTTGATCGACCTCTAGGCTCTGTGATCTAAAGTCATCATGTGCTGAGCTCCTGGGAAAAAGTTCCGGTTATTTGTGAGATCAAATAAAAGTACTTTATCATTTATCTTGATCTGATGCCTGGATAAAGATTATATGCCCAGCGCCATGTAATTTAGGGTAGGCATATAGCTTGATCTTGTCAGTTGATCATCTTGCTGTGTTCTTGTGTCAATCCAATTTTTTCAAAGATTTTAGCTGTGCTTGTGTGTGACCTCCTCGTAGGGGGCTACAGAAGATAGGATGGCAGACTTGCCACTAAAAAATCGTTTTGTTGACTTGAGAGAGGAAGATTAGTATAATGATTAGTACCTGCTTGAAACTCACATGACCAATTTGGATGCAAGTACCAAGTATCTGCCAGGCAAATGATGCTCTCAGTCAGGAGTGATCCTGTGGGTTGTTGACTTGGTGATTCAAGGCACATGGTTTAAAAGTAACCACTCCAGTAAACAAAAAGAAAAAACCATGACCTACCTGATACAGAAACTGAATATCAAACACTAAAGAAAACTTGCCCTTCATTTTCCAATGCCAAAGTGGCTACCTGCCCAAGCAATAAAACTCTCCTCTTAAGACAAGTAGTGCATCCTACTTCTTCCTCAGCTGCTTGAACTTACTGGATTTGTTTGAGCCTCTAAGAAGACAATCACCCTTGATCCGTTTGTAGTTGCTCAAGGGTTAAGGGTACGTCTCAATTTTGAGAGTGGGTTTTTCCTATGGGACAGATTTGCTTTAAATTTAGCACACATATGTAAATCAATAAAATGAACAGATTTTGCTTAGAATACATTTTTTAATTCTTAACCTAAAACAAGATATAAAAAGAAAACTGAATTTTTTGAAGAATTTCAAATCCCTAAAATGTCCACACTATTTGTATTAGAGAGATGAGACAGATCTCATTTGGCACATCTTAATGTTTCCAAGGCCCTTTATTTAGAATATGGAAGAGAGCAATTATTCAATTTTTCATAATTTTTTTCAAAAGAATGGAAATTTTGCTAAGTTTTTCATTCTGAAATCTGTAACTTTCTCAAAATGAATAAACCAAACTTATGGTATGGTATATATGTACATATATGATATATGTACTTTCTACTGATGTAATGCAAAATAAATGAATGAAAAGTTCATGTAAAACCACCTATTTGGCTCTAAATATCACTTTTGAGGGCCCCATGGCATTTCTGAATGTTAGCGCCTGAATTTTTTAGGCTTGGGAAGTGGTTGCAAAGCTAAGAGACCACTCACTTTCATAGGCTGACAAATTGTCAAATAAGCACTCAAAGTCAATGCACTTGGTTGTATAGACAAATTAAAGTGTGTGGAAGAGTATGAATAATTATATAAAACAGGAATATCCATTATTTTGTGATGAAAATGCTTATTAGCTACTAAAAAACAAGAATAAACAAATTTATATGTATATAAAAAAGTTTTTATACCTTCTAATACATTAATGAATGCATATTATACATAATAAACCAGAGGAACGTAGCTAATTACCCAAATTGTTCCACTTCTAGAGCATAACTTGTAACTAGGTGTAGATGAGGGCATTTAGAACATTAATTACCTATTTTCTCAGCATAATCTATTTGGTCTTCACTAAATTTCTCATAGCCATTACTTCAAGATTATATGCATAGAGACTCACTGAATGGGTACATGATATTTAAATCTCAGTGACAGATTCTTTAGGGCTGCTAATTTATACAGCAATGCTTGGAAGTCATCCTGCAAACAAAAGAGAAGTGAAATACCAGAGACCTTCCAGTTGCAGTGCTGGGAGTGGCACAGTTGCTCCTGGTGCTCTACCTGGAGGCTGGGGCCACAGCAGCACCAGCCAGCGGACCACAGCCAAAGACTGGGTTGAGCGCTGCAATGCAAAGAGAGAGCTTGAGGCTGTCAAACGAAAGCAATGGGTTGACGCTAGTGAACATTTCAAAACTGTCCAACTTAAGGCTAATTTATATCATCACAGGCCATCTGCTCCCAGGTTTGTTATTTTCCTTTCAATATATTTCTTTCCTTTCAATCTTTGCCATGTATATCTAGTAACTAGTAAGTAAAAGCCTATTGCTCTCAGATTTTACTAAGGTTTGCACTTGCTGATTTTTATTTCAATATGGCATGCAATACAGCAGATTAAATTATTTTGAGAGTTGTACATGGTCAAATTTTGACCATTTTGTTTAAGAAGCAGATTTTAGGCACTGAAAAATCACACTTTGCTGATATTTAACCATTTATTTAATTTGTATACATTCTGATATTATCTGCTGTATGTTCGTATAGAATAAATTTGATGTTCATTATTAACAATGGTGTTCTTTGTATAGGTGTTGCCCAACTCCCTCTGCCCAACATAAATGGGACTCTGATGCAAGATCACACGATTCACCTGTTCATCGAAGCCATGATGTGCACGAACCTCCTCTCCTGCTTCCTTCTCCTTGTCACCATGATGATGCTGATGCCTCCCAGTCTGGTGAGGCTGACTCACCTTCCAGCTTGGGGTTCAAAGCAACAGAGACACGTCACATTCCTCATATTTTGTCTGATGGAAGCAGCTATTTGAAACCTGAGGTAGGAAGTTTTCTACATTTTTCCTATCCGATTTCACATTGGTGCATTACTTTTAGATTTTTATATGCCTTGGTTTCAGATTATTATACATATCTGTTTGTTAGGTTATTTTTGCTTTTAAATGCATATTTGTGTTACTTCTTTACTTTTAATTCTTTCATTTCCTTTGGTTTGGTTTTAGGAAATGAAGTGAATGCTACATTTCACCAATGAATGTTATGCATAGAAATTCACCCTTTGATGCATATTTTTTCAATGCACTAAATATATTACTATAAGATTTTCATTTGATGAACTGTATCATTTATATTACAGATTGCTGCTCTGAAGGCGCGGTTGGAGGAACTGAAGAAAAAGAATGCAGAGGAACGGCAGAAGCTCAATGAAGAGCTGAGCTTCAAAGCGTGGCAGAGGAGCAGCACTCAAGCAAGACAGGTCCTTGTTATACCTAAGTGCATCATGGGCATTTTATGTGCTTTCATGTATAAATGAGGTCGGAGTCCTAAGTTCTGTTCTTTGGTGTTTGGAAATTAGGAAGCAAAAGTGCCAAATGAATGGAATCAGTTGGCTCTAACACTTCCTGAAGAAAGGGGCTTAAAGTTTTATTTTTCTGAGCTTAAATTTTTGTTTTTGATAGAGATGAAATTTTATGTGATAACTTTACCTAAGGCAAAAGTAGTCACATTTTGACCATTACAAGTCAAGATTAAGTAAAATGAGCAGAAGTGAAGTTATTTATACCTATTTATGTATCACAGTTGCCTTAAGAAATGCAAATTATTTCATTATCGTTGTATGGACTGAGTATATTTTTAGCGGCTACATCAGATGAAGGCAGAATGAAGTGGTTACCAAAAAGGAAATTTGAAAGTTTTTTAAATGGCAGGTTTTGGTATTAGCACTTTGGAAAAAAATGCTTTAGAAGTGGAATTCTAGATTAATCAATCCTGATGTTGAAGAATTACTAAATCATTATGTGTCCAAGCAGCCTAAATATTAATTTCATCATGTATAATAACATTAAAACTGCTATGAAATTAGTCAAATAAAACCATGGCTTACCAAAAATAGTGTTGACTCGATTGTGGTGTCCCATTGTGAGACATTTTTCAAGATTTGAATGAATTATGCATAAAATGTGTGCTTAATTGGTGCATCTCGTAACACATAAGTGTAAGGAATTTTATCCTTATTAGGAAAAAAACACTCAAATGAGGTGTGGTACATATTTCAGTAGCTTTCTTTATTTCAAAAAAGTTGAAAGACTATGATTTATTAGAATGTTAAGCTCATGTTGTTAGTTTCTATGGTAAATATAGTTAATTGGTAACAATTATTTTATATCACCTAATCAGTTGCCAAAGAAATGAGTGTGGAAAGGGGCATGGGATAGGCAATATGGTTGTCTATTGATGAGGCTGATAGCAATATAAGATTAGGAACTTGTAACCCCTGGGGAGCACTGTTAGGTTACCTCAGCTGTAATAGGCCTTTGAGACTTCTGTCTTCTGTACCTAGTTTGTTTCTTGTAATTTTCACACTTTCTTTCTCTTTTGGCTCTCTTACTTCTTAATTTGCTGTTTCTGCACTCTAGAGATCTTGTATGGGAATATACTTTGTGCATAGACTCCTCGTTCTCTTTAGTCCATACTAAGTGGGCGCTTCTCTTTGCTCTCTTGAGATTGCATTAAATGAAACTAGGAGGCTTTAAACTGACTAATAAATATAATGATGCATAGTAATAATTGGCATGAAAACTCTTACATGGGTTTTAAGCGAAACACAGATGTAACTAAAGGCTATTGTGATGGCAGCAAATCTAACTCATCTGTTTGTTATGGTTGTGTTGCAATTGAGACAAGATTGGGAGCAGTTTTTGTACCAAGATCTTGTCTTGTATTCTCATATTCAGATTTCTGGAAGGTCTTTGAGTATTGAGCTGTTGTTCAAAATTGAGAGTTCGTTATAGAAACTAGGTGAAGTCTTTTTGTCAGGTTTCGTGGTTGTTAAAAGGTGAGTGTGCTATATAATAACTCTATTGCTGGGGTGTACCGAGCTGAGAGATACAATGTGTATGGAATTAATTTGTCTTGATAAGCCGAATCTGTGTAAGTGTAGGATTGAATTAGGGTTGAGGACTTTGTTATCAGGCTTTTTGGATGAACATATTTATCAGCAGAACTAGAACAGACATGTGATCCGCGGTTGTGAAAATCACTGTACATCCTCGTAGCACCATGATCGATTTGGCTGAAAAATGTGCATTTGAAGGTCATGAATACATTCATAGACCATTCGACAGATGGAGAGTGAGCGGCTACAGCAGTTTGTGCGCAGCGCATGGATAGATCAGCGTAAATGGAAGGAAGACGAGAAACTACGCCGTCAGCTGGAAGACAAGAAAGTAGAAGAAGAAGCAGCTGAAATAAGAAGACGTCAGGAAGACGAGGAGCGCAGAATAGCTAGCGAGAAACAAGCTAAACGAGAACAATACCAAAAGGAGTTAGAGGAGCAATTAGAGGCTATGAAGAAGCAGAAAGAAGAAAAGGCTCGACTGGAAGCTGCTGCTGTTGACCTCGTGTGTGAGCGTGACAAGCTCATGGCCGTAGCTGAGCGAAGGGAACAACTTCTCCAGGCTCGGAAGTCCCGAAGTCTTGCAGTGTCTTGGGCTCGACAGCACCACATCAAGTTGCGGCAGCGGGCGCTGCAGGTAATTCAAGAGGTGAACGAAGACCTCGCCCTTATGCGTGATTTCATGCACTTACAAACACGAGATCATACTTCTGGAGCACCCAAGCAGGACGACTTAGACTTCGTGATGAGTGTACTTGAGGAGCACAAGAAGCTGGAGCAGCTGCGTGAGAAGGAGTACGACCTCTTGTTCAGCGAGGAGGCGGCGCGTCTCTGGAGAATGAGGGAGCAGCAGTGGGAGCGTGAGGCTGAAGCCCGCGACAAGCTCTTCAGGGAAGTGCTCAATGCGCGCCAACGCCAGATCGACGAAAAGTCCAAACTCAGGACAACGGCAGAAGACAAACTGAAGTGCGATTGTGAGGCCGCAAAACAACGCATCGCCAGTGTCGAAGAAAAATTATTTCAGTTAGAAGCGGAGAGACCTGAGACGTCCAGCTGTGACGATGGCCGTGGACTTCGAGGGACTGATGGTTTATCGAAGAGAGAAATGGATTTATTTGACGAGCAGCAAGAGGTCAGACACAGAAAAGAAATTGCCAGACTGGAAGCGGAAATGGCACGTCTTTGGGGACCGCTCTACGCTCCTCCCGTGAGTACACCCAAACCGTGCACACTGCCCTTCACGTTCATGTAGCATAAGTTAGTCTTTTGATGTGTCGTATTTTGTTTGGTTCACTGCGTAGCACGCTAGCGTTGGAGTGACGAGGTCGCTGGTTCTGTTCCCGGCGTGAGGCGGGGGATTTTCGTGTGGTAGCTGACTGCTTCTCTTGAGAAAGAAAGGCTAAACCGCACATTGCTCACTTCACTCGCGTCTTTCTGGATTGTGAGGCATTTAAAAGCTGGAGTGGTGTGAGGGACGTGCTGGAGTGGTGTGAGGGACGTGCTGGAGTGGTGTGAGGGACATACTAAAGCGGTTTGCCTGTGGTATACAAATACTTCACGTACGCGGCGGTCAAGAGTCATAGTCATCTGACGGTTCTTACGTAGTTGGCTATACCCTAATATGAAAATGTATTCCCTGTGAGAGAAGTGTTTTCTTGATTTACTTCAAGCTGTGATTTTGAATTTTTGTAGCTTCTAGCATTTGAGAGTCTATCTAATTTTACGCTGAAGTATGCGAGGTGGATATTATTATGTGCCCAAGTAACAAAATCCAGTGTGACTGTGAATGTTGCACCGTTTTTAAATTGTTGCAATAAACAGTTTATTAAAAACAGGAATACGCTGAAGCTGCATCAAGAATTGGTCTGTATGCACGAAATTTCATTTCATTCTTTAGAAAATTTGAAACCCCTTGAAATCAATCTTTTCACTTACATCAGCACTATTGACTGAAAATTATGCCGGATTACACCATGTGTCGCCGAATGACTGAATCGAAGATTTGGAATGTTCAACCTGTATCCATTTCCTCGTTGGAGGGTGTAAGTTCGTTGCCTAATCGCGTTACTTGTAGCTGGGTGCATGGGTGCGATACGTTAATATCGCCCTTGGAAATACGAGGTGAAGCGCGGATGATAAACCCATGCCCCTCATCGATACCTGACCTAGGATTATCCCTAGACTCCCTAGGCGTGTATTTGAATGTTCTCGACGCCTCCCCAGCCGCTCCATCTCACTAACTTCATGTCGTAATTTTCAGCATTACGGGCGCAAGAAAGTGCAGTGGTGACGTGCCGTGCCTGCTGCCCGGCCCTCCCTGAGCGATGTCACCTCTCTACAGTCGGAGGCCATGCGGGGTGCCGACTAACCGACTTTTTTGCTCTGCAGCATTTGTGTTGTTAAACGGCGGTATTTGTAGGCTCTTTTCCGAACGATTTGGATCTCGACCACATTTTTTGGCGAAATTTTTAAATGATTAATTACATCCGCATCCATTGTGGGGGAAATGTTGCTTGAGTTTGCGTGCATTCGGTTTTAATGAGATTTTTCGTGAATTACGAATCAGTAATTCGGAGGTTGCTCTACTGACTGTACTGCGAATAATTCCAACGCCTTGATAACAGGCCTGCAAAGTGTGACGTGTCCAGATGTCCCCTCGTCTGTGAAACTTTTCTTCTTTTATACCACCGTGTCAGTTTTAAAAATATTGTTGACCATGTCTAGAACTATTTTTAGATGATTTCTACGTTATTAGGGAACGCTGAAACGTATTTCACTGCTGATATTCACTGGGAAGCTACCATTTTTAATAACAATAAGTTTTGTGCTGTAAACTTGAGGATAAGTTGTTGAAATATATATACAGTATGTATAGGTAAACTTATTGCCCAAAGCAAGTCATTGCGCTTTATGTGGTTCACGTCGTCTCAGGGAATTTTCCCATACCTAATGCTAAGATATTTTAATTTTTGATGATCTACATGTTCTTGAGGTAACATAAGTACGGTCTTCCTTAGTTACAAGCTCAAATTTTTTTTAGCGAAGTGATGATCTCAAAAAAATTCCTGAGTCTCGTTCCTGGTGAACAGAAAGGCTGGAAATGCTTGCAATGAGTGAATGATTATACTTATTTGAGCGTAATTTATGTGCATGAAATGCTACTTTGAAATAGAGTTAGATCTTTTATTAATGAACAAGTTGAAGAAGAGGGTATCTGTACTCCGCATAGGACCCTTGCGCTCTTTTGGGCGTTCTGGCCGATGGAATATGTATTGAGGCCGGTGGATTTTGGCCATTGAAACCGATGTACCTGTTGTTATGCGGTGTGCGTAGATGACAGGGCTTAATTGTGCTAATCTTTGGCTATCGCTTTGATGTTAAAGGGAAGAAGATTGTGTTGCCAAGTATATTTATACAGCATGTTGGGGAAAAAAGTACAAAATTTTACACCCACCAGAAAGTGGCGAACTAAACACTTTTGCCTCAATGAAATTTTGCGAAAAAATTAGTTATTGAGATATTAGCTGTTTAATGTTTGAAACTAGGAAAGTTGAAAACAAAATTGCCCATAATTAATGTACATTTACTTTACCGAAATTATTCAAGGTTTCCTCTGCCCACGTCGATGCACATCGAATTTCGAGACATGAAATGCCTTGTTTCTTCAACACCTCTGGAATCAAAAAAGGAACTCAAGGCAAGAATTACAGTGTTTTCTGGCCATATTTCTGAAACGCCAGATCTTTCCCGCTATGTCCGGCAGTCCTTAAGTCAAAAGTATCACAAGTGCATCGGTGTGGGTGGTGGAAACTTTGAACAATTTTTGTGAAGAAATGAATGAATCATGTGTGGGTTATTTTTTTAAATTTCCTCTTTTCAACTGTTAAAAAATTAATATCTCAAAAAACATTTTTCTCATGAAGTTCCCTTGGGACTAAAGTGTTTAGTTTACCACTTTCTGGTAGGAGTGAAATTTTGTACCTCTTTTTTTTCTCTAGCAACCTGTATATTCGTACTACTAAAACTTCTGTGAAATTTGTTAATTGGTTCTAACTGGGTACACCAACTCCCATGTAATTAAATGGGGATAATGATGTGTTCAGAAATACAAAAGAGAAAGCTGACTTATAGCACCAAATCGTATGCGGGGATATTTTCTTGATAAATAATAAATAGGCTAGGATCAACAGTATCGTGGATACGAGTGGCTATATTGACAGAGCTTCCGTGGTCTGAGCTTCCAATTCTTGAAGGGTGCCAGTGCCTACCTTGGCCACTTTGAAAAAGTAAATGTTTGAAAGTGCTCATACCATTCGGATAAGGTGTATCATAAATTGTCGTCACTGACCCACAAACGGTCTATGTAGTTGTTATTGTATTTCCAGCTTCAAGCTTGCTCTGATTTTACAAACTCCCCATGAAAATGCAAGTTAAACTTCATCTGTGCCGTCTGAAACTTATGAGGCAAATGCTAAGAAAACTGGAGGTGCATGTTTCAGCCGTGTAATTTTATCGATGTTAATGCTTCAGTATACATTCCTATGTTCCTAATTTAGAATACTTGATGCTTAAATATCCCATTTGAGTTCGCAATATCCTGTTGTCTTCCGAGACAGAAGGATGCCAACGAATGCTTAAATAATTGGTAAAACTTAGATACATATTATTTTCACCGATTCTTGTTCTAGTATTTCGGTGGAAGCTATCAATTTTCGATATTTATTGGATTAGTTCTTGCCTGAACCTTTTCTTCTTGCATTATTACGTCAATCTTGTGAGGTGAGCTTGAGCCGTAACGTATAGTCTTGGAATGCATGTACTAAGTGTCCACCAAAAATAGAACCACTGATTTTAAATATTAATAGTATTATATATTTATAATACCGTATTATTTCTTCTTCATAACCTCACTTTCTTCTAATTTCATGCGCTCTCCTAAAACGGGATAAGATAATATGGTATCATAGATACAGAATACATAGTATTATTATACATAATATTATCTGATACATAATATTATCTGATACATAATATTATGTATCAGTAGACACATATTCCGAGGACACCCTGTATAAAAAGAACTCGAGTGCGGCGATCAGTTGGATTTGGTGCTCTTTTGTATCTCAGAATTGTTATTCGAGCTTGACAGTCCCCGCACTTCGCCGTCGAATGGATCACAAGAAAGATTTTTTCACTAATTCGTAAAGAACGAAGTGAGGCTTAATATATCTTGTATTTGTGAAGACCAAAGTATACCTAAAGAATGTGACAAGATAGTCTTATTTTGTGCGTTTCTGTTTAAGAATTCCAGAAACTTAGTCGATGTAGACGTGTTAATTGCTCAAATTTTGTATTGTCTCATTCCCTGTCTAGTCTTATTGGTAGATTTGTATTTTTACCAATTTTACACACACTTACATACCTTATGTCAGTTTGATTCCAATAGTCGGAGACTGTGTGCAGAAATTGTTTTAGAAGTTGTTTCGTGGGCTCCATGGTGTAGTGGTTAGCGTGATGGCCTCACAGCCGGA
>VOMN01081044.1:0-20223 GCA_014899125.1 Orchestia grillus
GCGTGCGATGATGTGGGACGCTCTCTAATGATGAGGGCAGTGGTGTTCATATCATGTCACTGGGCTCAAGTAAAGAGGGCAAGTGTGTGTGGAAATTTGTCCTTAAATCGTGAACATGGTGTGTTGATTACCCTCATATTATGTGCGCGCATGTACGTTGTACCTTCTTTTGGAGGGCGAATGACCTCATTCTTGTGACTTCAAGTTATAAGTGTAGATGTCTTCACTACCCTCTTAATTATGAGTACATGTATTCATTACCCTTCAAGTTATGAGTGTAGATGTGTTCATTGCTCCATAAATTATGAGTGTAGATGTGTTCATTGCTCCATAAATTATGAGTGTAGATGTATTCATTAGTCCCTAAATGTCTAGTTGTATGCTTTGCCCTCAATTCATGAGTGTAGATGTATTCATTACCCTCTACATCTTAAGTACGCATGAATTAACTACCTTCAAATTATGAGCTCGCAGATAATCATTACTTAGCACGAACCATGTGCGCTCGTATTTATGAATAAATATATTTTCCTCTAAATCAGTATCTTTATGCTGATAGAAACGAGGTAGTTACCTTGAATTGAATTATTTCATTGCGGAAATTTGGTTTGAATCATTCGTTGAGTTTTATTTATTTGTTGATTGCTCAAAAGTTGATTTTTGAAGCGTGTTGTTTTTGGTGCCCTCGGAGCCTAATTTTCACGTATTCTGTTTTTCATGTAACGTGTAGTGAGCGATTCCGCTGCAAAAATATGTTGCCAACTTCTTCCGACCCTTCATGTCGTGACCATCACATTAAGTTCTTCTGGATAACGGCGATATTTTTGCACTGAAGGTTCAAACGTACGTCCAGCCTGAAAACGGGCAAAATTCCTTATAAATTTCAGCTACCGTCTTGTTTTTCATGAATGAGTTTTCTTGTTAAAGCGATCAGTACTGACCAATTAGTGGCTTATACATCATTTCATGAAATTGCGTTGAACTGATTTAAGAACGCTGGCACTCGGTGTACTTGTGATCAATCGATCCAACAACGCTAGCACCTGGTGCGCTTACGAAGTATTGACTTGTGAACGCCATCGCGTGGTGTACTCGTGATAAAGTCGCTTCAAAAGTTGAGCGCCATGCCGTGCCTGAACGACCGGCCTCTGCGGCAGCATAGCTACCTACGCTAACGGTGAGTCGAGCACAACCTATCCAGTTCATTCTCTGTTTTGGCGTGTCTGAGTTTTCGTTCGATTTGGTTTTCTACAATTCTATGAATTTGGTTGTTGAAATTTTGCACCTGTTTTCGTACAAACTTTCCGTTTCATCTTGTTCCGTCGGTCGTACGAAATTCTCGTAATTTTTGCCATATTTTTCCGGACATTATCGATGAAAGACAAAGTTGCGGGGATTATTGATGATGATTTTTGCTAAGCTGCTGAGACTCGCTTTGCTATTCCGACTGATCGATGCCGGTTGATGACTGCTATTGGAGCTGTGTGATGAAGGCACAGAGACTGACGTCCATGACTGGAACTCGTAGAGTGGAATAAAACATGGCGACCGAAACGAGCAAAGTAACCCATTCTTGTTTTACTTTACACGTGTTCTATGCCGGTGGTCACCATTCGCGCACAGGCAAACGATTAGACGTGGAATAGGAGGGCGGGATAAACCAGAGGTGGTGGAATTGCGTACCATCTGTGTTTTGTGACCTCCATGACCTAACTACTCATAAAACGTAAGACTATGATAGGCAGTGACTATGATCCTAATGATTTAATCGGATGTAGGGCTATGATTATAATTAATAATTGTGAGACACACTTGTGGACCTATGACGGCACCTTATAATAATTTCATGAGGTATAAGAGTAAGAATACTGTTAGCATAATAATACTTTAAGAATACAAGCTGCTCATACCATACATGACTTCAGAAGAACGCCTTAACTCTCTCATGTTGATTTCTGCGTGTGTCATGTTCATTATTGGCTTCGCATATAATAATGAAAATGACTCAGGTTGAGGCTGAAGTTATAAGGATGACGTACTGCGAGAGGAATAATTTTCACCCTGAATTAATAACTTGAATTGACTATTCATAATTCACTTCGTCAGCGCGCAGCTCAATTTGGATTCCTCGACTCTCTTGCTAGTATTGCGGACACGTTTTGAATTTTTAAATTGCTTCGATTTTAACTGGTAATTATCTTTTCAGGGAGCATAGGATAGGCCATAGGCAATAGGAGTAGGTACTCTTTCGGTGCGAGATGGTCTGAGTTACTGAAGTGCTGCTATCATTACCACCCCTACTACTACTACTACTTCTACTACTAACTAGTAATTACTGCAATTATCTCTCGAATATAGCACGTTCGAAAAGTTTTATACCCCTACAATGTCTTTTTCACGGTGTTATGATCTTTAAGTATTCGGCAGTCAAACTTCCGACGTTATGTTTTTTTATCACAACATCGAGCGCACTCAAAACTTCTTCACCGCAGCCTTTCTGCCCAACTTGCTGAATACTTGATGGATTTTGTCGATAAGCTCCATGTTGGTGCGGAAGGTTTTGTGGGCTGAGCTCTGGCATGTTGATGCGAAAGATTTTGTTGGCTGAGCTCTGGTGTGTTGATGCAGGTGGTTTTATTAGCCGAGTAGCTACTGATCTGCGCCCTGTACTAAGTTATAATCCATAGGACTGCGTGCGGCCGAATTCCCTATGCCTTACTCATTATTCATATACGTATGGATTCGGTTATCCCTACTGCTCAAACTAAATTAATATGGAACATGTTTCGCTGGCTTTAACGGCATGTGAACATTTCATTTTCAGTTGTACTCTTCTTTTCAGTCATGGAAGGTGTTGCTGGGTTAGGTGCTACTTTCTCCCTTAATGTAAATATATTCTTGTCAATTTTTTTTCAAGCAAATGTAATTTACCAGAGAAGGTCAATCGATGAGAGGGACCAACGAGCTTACTGTGTGTAGTTGTGCGTGGTAGCTGCGTCTCTTGGACCAAATCCGTTCTTCGTCCAGATCCTGTGTGGGAACACATTATGTACGTAGTTTCCCCGATCTCCTAAGTCCATACTAAATGGTCCCTGCTCTTTCGGTGCGAGATAGTCTGAGTTACTGAAGCGCTGCTATCATCACCACCATTATTACTACTACCAGCTCAATAATCCGACTCTTTATTCTGTTTTACCTTGGTCATCGACCGAGATTAATGTGTTTTCTAATGTTGTGCGGTTATTTCACTATATTTGATTATTACTCACAACCTTTTTTGGCGCAGGACTTGAGCTTTTGAGAACATCATTGTTAAGGTCAGAAAATGTGAAAGATTTGGTCATTTTTTATTTGTTCGTCTTTTGAACTAGTTTCCTATAGTGACTAGTAACATTTGTTTCGATGTGAAATTTGTGTAATTCTTTTTTTCTTCAAGGCAACTTTTGACTTGTCACAAAATTACTAACCGTTCAGGTAATTTCAAAGTTTTATTTACTATTTGTAAATACTCTTTATACCCTCCACTTATTCCCTCCACTTATTCCCTTGTTATTTTATAACGTTTAATTCAGGGTTTTTGTATTGGTGCACAGATATGCTAGTGCTAAAACGGGTTCGTTTTGAAATGTCCTGTATCATCTCGCACCCATTGGGCAATAGTGTACGATTTTAGCACGCAAATTTTTTTCAAGTCCACCATTTGTTGTTACCGAATGCCTCAACTTGAATAATTCTACCAAGATTGCTAGCACTGTGTGAACGGCTGCAGAGGGAGTAAACATGCCATTATTGGGAGCCAGATGTGGTGCTGAGTGTGCAGTTAATCTCCCGATTTTCACGATGAATTAGACAAAGAAATACAGGCTCCCGTGAAGTCCGTTTACTGTGCACGTCGTTAGCAGTAATGACGCACCATTATTCAAATGGGACCGTTCGTACCGTCCACCTAGCTTGCTCTCAAGAAATTTCTCTTCCTATTTCTTGCGTAACTTGACAAACGAGCAATTTGTCGTGAGCACCTGCAGAGAAGTTCTAGCTTCAGCTCTGCGAAGGTGTTGAGCGTTTCTCGAGGACCTTCTAAACTTTCTCGTGAGGTGGCCGTGCAGAGTCTCTGATTGCGTCCGAGCTCGGCAGTCCTCTTCGGGATTTCCGGAGTAGAGTTAGCTCAATCACAAATTTGCCAGGTCTTTACCGAGAAAATTTGAGGTATCCTCTCATGTAATGCTAAAACTCGGGCGATCTTGATTGCTTGACCGTGAACGCCAGCTCCGATGAAGTTGGAAGGGATACTAATAAAGGCTGGGATATATGCTCAAAAATATGATAGAGATAGCTGTCTTTGAAGCACAAAGCACTATTTTGAATTGCGTATTCTGGATTGAATATCTGTAATGTTTGAAAATACAATGTTAAAGTTTTCGTATGCTAGTCTTCGTATGCTAATGGTACATATTACAAAGCTGTTAATTTAGAGCCCTATTTTCATCTAAATAGAGCTGTTTTAAACGGATGTAAGCGTTTTTTTACTTACGTGAATAGCGTAACACCAATAACTGTACGCTAAAAATGCAACAAAATATTTTTTTAATGAAAAGGTGAGCCCAGGGGTGACGGCGGCTTAGCGCTTAATAAAACTCGGGCTTGCAAGTTACTGAAGAATGACCCTAACAAGCCGAGCGCACTCGGGTGAGCGGGCTGGGATGGTAAAGTTGGAGTTTGGCTCGAGAGCTGGGTGCAATCTCGTTTCTATTTCATCGTAGCTGATATTGCATATTCTACGTGTTATATTGGTTTTCATTTCTCTTGCCTGATCTTCTGTAGGTTAGTACTGCAGCTGTTCATTGTTTGTAATGAGCTGTAATTTCTACTGAGGTGGTCTGCAGTTTTTGTGGTGCTGCTTCAATGGAAACTGTAATATAATGATGAAGTTCTCTTCAAGTCATTAGCAGTAGTGCTAAAACCTAAAAATAATTATGAAGGTACAGAGTTGCTTTCGTTTGTTTTTATGATACCAATAGCTGTTAGATTTGTAAAAGTAGAGTTAATTTTCATGGAACGATATAAACTTCGGTAATTTTGAAGCCGTGTTCCTGAACGTTATGGGAGTACCGGCGATGAGGTGGAGTCATGTCGACCAGTATTTCATTTCAACACATGTTCATCAATGGCTACGCTTTCAGTTCATTTGTCTCAAACGTCGAGCTTCAAACGTACCGGGCAGCTGCTCATGTGCTCTCAGCGTTATTGTCGCAATGAGAAAACTTTCCCGCTATTGATCCTCTTATCGATCGTTCGGGTCCAGCCATGCGCGCTTCGGCCAAACGTCTTCTGGAGTGCGAGGGTATGCTGCTTATTGGCTGTTCGTCGGGCTCCGACGCACAGTGGTAGTGTTTCCTGTTCACGGGGTCATGGGCTCGATCCCGGGCGGAGTGCTTCCCTTGTGAAAGCAAGATTAAATTCGATATTCCTAAAAGGCGGCTCACCAGTCTGACCAGGAGTTTACACAGCCTGTAGCTTATATGCACATTGATCGGAAAATTTTATGATCACTTCATTTGCGCTGTTTTTTTACTTTGACATTTTAAGCCTGCCTGTATGAATGCATGTATTTATGAATGAATGTTGATATGTATGTTCGCGCGAAAAAGACTTAACACTTTACCTTCGAAGTGGGTTATGTATGGTACACGCGATCATCTAACCTAACCTGATGTAATCGAAGCACTATCATGTATCAATACAAATTTTCGAGTTTTCGTCAAATTTGTGTTCATCAATCAAATAAGCTAGTTCTGATTAGAAGGAAAATTAATAGAGTAACCAAATTTGTGAAGCAAAACTCCTTAATTTTTAAATTCACAGTAGATATATTTGTCGGCATGTAATTTTACCTGTTTGGAGAATCGTAGTCAAAGTGTTAATGACTAATATTTGTTTAGATTTTCCCGACTAATTTGAAACGAATACTACGGTATCATATGTGCTCTTGTGTACATGTTCTTGGTACATTGATCGCCCAAGTCCATATGGCTTCATTTGTTATCATGAAAATATTTGTTTAGCTGATCTTGAGGTCTACTTTCAATTATTTTCCGTGTATCTAATTTTTCACGTGCGCAGAAGAATTGTCCAAGCATTCTTTTTTAGCACTTGTTCTTCAGCGGATCGTTGAAATTGGCAATCCTCGCTCCTAGGTATTCGTATTACTTCAACTGCATGAAAATTTACCGTATAAACTGAAGATAAACTTTGAACTAAAAGTAAGTCTCGCTATTAAAATCGCGTAAAATGTGGTCGTCGTGGTTAAACTCCCATTATAAAGATAGCCATATTGATTCGCTACAAGTTTGTATATGCGTACTTAAACTTGTATTAGTATTCCTACCGGGGAGCTGACAACCAGTCGTAGACGTGATCTGGACGTCCAGTGACATTTTGGGAGACGACGCTTCATGCAGTGTTGAGGGCAGTTCAAGATAAAAGTATACAGGAAGAAGTCGATCGGTTTACATGAAGACGCTACCTAAGATTCAGAGCTGGGCAGCGCTACTTTGAAATGTAGCGGCCGCTACATTTCAAAGTAGCGCTGCCCACCTCTGCTAGGATTTATGTTGACTCTCAATTCGATCATCGTAATTTTCAGATCCGTTGCTCTTTTTACGCAAGGGAACACCCGTCCGTGGTTTCACAACAGTGCTCTCGATGTCGTATATTTCGGCGGAGGTTTTGATCGTCTTTTCATGAAATTGAATAATATTTTATCACAGCAATGCCTGTATATGTTAACGATGAGATAAAGATCTTAAATGAAAATGAGAGTATGCATTGAAAGTTTCATGCCAAATGTTAGGTCTCGAATTGTTGGCGTAGTGTCTTTTCTACCGAGACATGTTCTACCGTACCTTGACTCTACTTTATTTATTTTGGTTATAGTTTGAATATATTCTCTTGTAATTGGAGAAGAACCTGAAAATACCGTAGAGGCACTTCATGCTTTTCAAAGTCGTACCTTGATTTGTGAGCTAGAATATTTTGCAGGCTTCCCCTTCTGTCTGTATCTAATATACGTACGTGGAATCGTTTGGGGCTCCACGTACTGTGACGGTTTGCGCCCGTTCTGGTAGAAAATTCTCCCTTGCCAGTTTTAGCTAGCATCGCAACTGTTCACACTCCATCTTGCTGATTGCAGGGAACGATTTATCAATCTCTTTGTGGAGAAACTCACCATTAAAGCTTGCACAACAAAAAAATGAAACTGAAAGTGGCACAGCAAACGAATGCGACGCTCTCTTACGAAAGCGCAAAACTTCTCGTGAGGAATGACACGAGTCGTTAAATTGTGTACATGGTTGTGAGTGCGGCATACAAAGCAGACGAAGAAACATATCAGGAATACATCAGGAGTCCATTGACAAGTTTAGGAGTTGCACAATTTGTCGAGGCGGTCGTGACGTCACGCAGCTTGTATTGATCTGCCGACCCTCCTCCCTAACAGCTGCCGCCGCTGCTGCTTGTGTTAGCTTCTCTCTTTGTATTCTTATTTGCCTGCCCCGTCTTGTGCCGACTGAATACTTCGACTGTCCTGTGCCCTGACCGACTGGATACTTCGACTGTCCCGTGCCCTGACCGACTGAATACCGTTGCTGTCCCGTGCCCTGACCGACTGGATACTGTTACTATCCTGTGTTCTGACCGACTGGATACTGTTATCGTCCTATTTTATCTTTACTCGAAACATTTATGATCACACGAAATAACCGATTCAATACTTCACCCTTTTTGTATGAAGTTCTATATGAAGTATTGAACGAGTTTTCTCTTTGTTTTATTTACTTGCAATTCTGATCTGATTTGTTACTATTTACTTTCCTCATTTATAATGTCATGCAAATGGCTTAATACCTTCTTACTTTCTATTCCTATGGCATTCTATGGCTATACTTGCTGTCTATTTTAGTCTCTCTTGGAACGATATTGGGGGATCGACATTTGGGGATCGACTTATTGGTCTTGAGAAGGCGTGTTTTTTTGCATTTAGGCCCGTACCGTGATCGAGTCCGCACTGATTTTTGTTCCCCTGGCCGTGCCATCGTGCGCCAGAGTCGTGGCCAAGTAGATTTGGCTTCATTGATGTTGCGTACCGTGCGCAATATTTCATAGTTTTCTCAACATAGCTGCACTTCAGGTTTCCTGCGTTTGCTTTCAACGGTATTGTAATGTCCAGACGAATTTGAGGTAAATTTGATCGTTTCATTTTGCTTGGAAGTGTTGTGGTGGCATGCTTGGCTCCTAGTCAAGAGGTTCTGAGTTCGATATCAGGTGGAGTGCTTTCCGTGGCAAAGGGAAAAGAATCTCGACATTCCTGAAATGGGGCACACCAGTGTGACCCACGTCAAGGGGCCTTAGTTTCTCCGAGGAATTTGAGGTTAGTTTTTTCTTACGCGCGTTATAGATGTGGTGCTTTTCGAAGCGTTTGCATGATCCTTCCGCTTCGCCTTGCGAGGCGGTATGTTGTGTTTACGATGTGGTCAATTTACTAGGTAACGAACGCTCTTTTTTAGTCTCCCTGGAACTGTTTTGGTTTACCTAGAAAAGTTTTTTTTTTCTAGCTATGCCTGTTACAAGAATCGGCTGTTGGGTTGCGTTCCTCGATAGTTGTGCGAGATTCCCGACTCTAACTCGAAGAATGGGGTGGTAGAGAGAAGAAAAAAAGAACTGATGAAATGCTTGTAGCTCTTGTCATCGTCTGTATATCTTGAAGAGTTATCGGTCTTGAGTCTAAGTTTTCTACTGAGTCTGACCGTGACTATGTATGTAACGACAGATGTGTAGGACTACCATGGGCAGAAAGTCGTGAGAGTGTGAAGTGGTTGTAATGCTGCAGTCATCACACTCCGCTTCACTAAGAGCTGCTCTCGACACCGTGCCTGTGCACATTGCTTTAGCATATGTGCTGACAAAGCGTTATGGAAAATTTGTAAAATTCACCCCTTCTCTCTTAGCGCTTTGTATATACGCTTCACTTTCAATGAACCTGTTAAAATGAAACTGTGCAAATTTGAAATATGTTTTTTCCGTCTTGTTTTCGTGGGAGAAGTGTTTATTAGATATTATTTTAATAAGTAAATATAGATAAGTTTCATCAAGATAGTTTTTTGTTCAGCGAACACTATTACTTGTGAAGGAAGGAAGAAAGGGTTAAAAATGCGTCAGTGAATGTGGTCCTAATGCAGAGATAATCGTTAACTCAGTTAGTCCTTTAGCTGTAAGCTAGCTTGAGGGCGGACTCCGGAGCCGTAGTCCGGACGTTCTTGTCTCGAAGTGCGAGGTAAACCTGCCATGGCTGTTAGGTCGTCGAGTGTGGCGTGGCCGGGACCTGTTGAGAAGAACTGACCTCTTTTCGTTCCTAAGGCACGCAAATTAACCCTTATGGGCCGTAAGTCTAGAAAACGTTCAAATTTTTCCAGGTATTATACTTCTTACGAAATGTGTCAACTGTTTCTACCAAATGGTGACATTGGGAATTGTTAAACATGCATCTTAGATTAAATTTGTAAAGAGACCAACTTGAGAATTGAATTCAAAAAACTCCATTTTGCACTTTGAAAAAAGTGAAGCGGACCATTCAGCGCAATTCCCACGAAGCAGCGATGGGTTAACGAGCCACCTGAGCACCAGAATGAGAGCTCCCACTTCTCAAAAACTGAATTCTCAACCCTCCTAACCGCTTCGTTACCTTACCTACTCATATTGTGAGGTAATTGTTTGAAATATTTCTGACATTATTTGTGTACACACAGGTGCTCGGCGAGCGAGATAGAGGAGAAGGTGTCGGAGTTCCGGGCGATGCTGGTGGCGCGAGACCAGTCTGGGCAGCGCTCCTCCATCACCCAGAAGGACCAGCACGGCAGGCCTGTGTGAGTCCACGCGCAGGTCTCCTGCAGCTGTAGTGGCTTGATGTTCTGTTCTTCCGGGCATGGTCCTTACACCTCAGGCTAGGTCAAGGAATGAATGAACGTAGGAATATTATCATGTGGGCTTTTAAATTATGTTAGTATAGATTATAGAAAGTTACAGTAATAAATGAAAATTAAAATGAATTTTTCTTTCTAGCCATAAAGTGGAAATAGAAAAAGTGAACTTTTTCACATTTTCCTCCCAGATATAATACCTATCTCCAAAAATGCTTCAAATTTCATCCTAGAATCGAATGTTTTCGTATAAAAAATGACACGCCCAGAAAAAGTGAATCACTACTCTGGACTGCATTGACTGGGGAACTACGTACATTTTCGGAGAACTCGCCGGATTCGGGCCTGGTGGGGGAATAGGCGCGCGCTCAGGTGAGTGCTTACCTGGAAATGGGTTCCTATTTAAATTATTTATGTCCTGAAATGTTTGCTCGCAGTAAACTGACTTTATTTTTTCGTTTGGTATTTTCGCATATGAAAGAATGTTCGAATTTAATGAAAAACATTAATGGGTCAACTCTAATAGGTGCTGCACTAGGTGTTGTAAAGGAGAAGGGAAAACTGCTTGCAAGCTTGTCATATTTATCGATTAAAACTATCATGGAATTGTAAAAAAATTGTACAATTTTTTATTTATTGTATTAAAATTCTAGTCAACAAATATGCTGAGATTGCGAGAGGCTTCCCTTGCTCTTGTGTTTGTAATGAAACTTCGCGAGAGGCAAAACATGAAAGCTATTGAGGTTGTACAGATGTGAGGCGGCGCTGTCTGTGGTGCACCACTGTACTCTTTACATATGTTACATATATGAGGCGGTGCTGTGGTGTATGTAACTGTCTCTGTGGTGCACCACTGTACTCTGTACGTATGAGAGGCGGTACTAAGAACGTTACTGTGTCTCTATGGTGCACGACAGTACACTTACTTAATTTGTTCCCCGCTTGTGTAGAAATAAATATTTACAGTGTATGCAGGAATATCAAAGCATTATTACAGTCGCTGCGTGTTGGCTGAAATTGATAACTAGTGTTCTACGTGAGGAACGCACCTGTTGCATGAGGAATACACGTGGCGCGCGAGGAGTACACCTGGCGCGTGAAGAGTGATGCCACGTGACCTGGTTGACGGTATTTGTCACTGTTTAAGTTACCCCTGACATGTGTTGCTTGTCGGTCGGCTCCACAGCGCAAGTGATGACGTGCTTGCCTCTCAGTCAGGAGATTTCGGGCTCGATACCTCCGATGGAGTGCGTCCCTTTGTGAAGGAAGCACTAAGATTTGAAATTAAAGAATACGGCATGCCTGAACGATGTGATCCGCACGTACGGTCTGGGACGGGATGCCTGAACTCCTTCCGAGTGTTGCAGGCAGCAGGGTGGTGGTGGCGGGCTGTCAACCTTTGATGTGGTCCCAGTGTGCGAACTCGTTGTGGCGCTGTGATGGTGTCGCCTGGTCGTGGGCGCACCAGTAGTTCTCCTGCTTCAAGGAAATCCTCCTACCTCAGGAAATCCTCCTACCTCAGGAAATCCTCCTACCTCAGGAAATCCTCGTACCTCAGGAAATCCTCCTACCTCAGGAAATCTTCCTACCTCAGGAAATACTACTTGATACCGAGTCTCCAAGTAAGAAGACTGCTTATTTTCTGGCGTTAGGAAGCGCTGCAAACTTGGAGTTTGTTAGCAAGTTTGAGGGAGGACTTAGGCAGGTGCAGCGCGTTAGCTGAGGGGGGAGGGCAGCCTAAGTCGGCATGACGAGATTCCAGTGACGCTGAGCCCGACAAAGTGGCTTTACTTTCGCTCACATCTTCCTGCTAACTTTTGCATCTTATCCTCACTCTAATGGAAGCAACCGGAGTTGATCTCCGGTGCTTTGCCGCCTTAGGAGAACGCGAGTTTTCGAGTCTTGGTAGTTTTGTGAGCCTCTGTAGGTTTGTTGCTTGTGTAGGTTTGAATCTTAAGATGAGGTTGAGAGCAAGGAGCCAGCTTCCTTGCTCTTTGCCATCGCTGTGAAATGAACCTCAACCCTTTACAACCCGACATATTTTCTAGTGGACATAATTTATCCGTGATTCTATATTCTCCTTTGAAGGCGCATCAATGCGACCCTGGGTGTAAAGTAAAAAAGATAGTAGGACGATAGTTCCGTGTTCGTATGCTGCGGTTTTTGTTTAAACAAGTACCTGACATTCGTCGTAATATTTAAAATTAAGTTTTTAGAATTCGGTATATGGGTCAGTGAAGAGTCAGGTGTGGTGTCCTTTGTCTAATTTAACGGAAAATATTTTTCATGCCCAGGGTATGTGGCATACCGTGCAGTAGTGTACGCATGTGGCACTCTCAACAGTAGTTACATCTACGAATTGCCTGATTTTTTGCTAGTTTTTGGGATTTGGCGAATCTAGGGTTTGTGAATATTTACTTTATCTGGTCTCCTTTATTTTCATTCAGAAAATAATGTATAATGGTACACTCCTTCCAAAATGTAGAAGACCGACGAAGAGTATCGTTCAGACAACCGCTTCTGGCTCCCAGCTTTATGATCAGGTTCAATTTTTTAGCTTTTGTACAGAACAGTTTTAGGAAGAGTGGCTCCTCTCCCATGCATTGAGTTCAGATGTCCATTATGGCTGTCCTGTTGCCAGTGTAAATATCGTAAAGTATTGAGGAACGGAAACGTCAATACCGTCGCGCTCAGTAGGGCGAGATAGTTGAATGTTCGTCGCATCATCCGTAGACTTTACTGGAGTTGTTGGATTCGATTAGGTCAGGTTTTTTCTTATTGCTTTTTATTGCGTAACCTCTAACGTACACAATTTTCTCTTGTAATCAGAACTAGCTTCGCTAACCAAGAGGTTCTTAGAGGTGTATAAAGTTTTGTGGTATTACTTGAGATTTTTTTATCGCGACGGGTGTTCCTGCGCGTCAGAAAAAGACAGTTTCAATTTTGTCTGGCTGTTCCGAAGCTATGAAATCGTTCTGAGCCGATGAAATTGACGTTCTTCTGACGCGAGCTCATTTGACGTTTAGTTCATTCCAGGTGCGGGGATGGAGGCAAAAGCTATGGAATCTTAATCTGAATTCACGTACTTATCTCGTAGAAAAATTCAATGCTATTGTATTAAGGTAATAAATTGTGTGCACGCGTAGAGTTTCCCGCAAAAATACATCGTCCAAGTCCTGCTTGGAGGCTGCATGGGATGCTGCTGCTGCTGCGGCGCGTGAGTTCTGTCCGTGTATCGATTGTTGGATGCTGGAGCTCGTGTGTGTGGGGGCGTGGGGAACAACTCCAAAAGGGGAGTGGGGAACAACTCCAAAAGGGGAGTGGGTAATGCTTGGTGTGATTAAACGGCCCTAAACGAGGGGATCGTGGAGGGGAGCTGGGGAGTTGCCAGAGGAACTACGAGGCCGCTATTCTCTTCGCTCGTGAACAAATTTTTATTTCGTCGTTAAAACGTCTCAGTTGCATCCTTTATGATATTTATATTGAGCCCCGTTTTATTGAGAGAGCTTTGATGTAACGAGTATAAAATTCTCTTAGAAATATTTTTCTCGTTTGTTGCGAAGTCATTGGCTTGTGGCTAGTAGTATTGCTCGGTTGGCTTTAGTCTATTTATTTGTGCTCAAATCAGATGTTACTGTCGCAACAGTGACGCTCATTTACCTAATTCACTCTTCAAAACCATAGAAAAACAACAGTTTAAACTTTGTCTTTCTCTGGCCTGAAGGTTTTACTTTCGCAAAAATTTATTGTTTCCTGAAAATAAGGTATACTTCGACCAGGTAGTCACACTTTGCCTAAAACGTTATACTTCAGCAATGCAGTCACATTTTAGCTAAAAATCTCGATTTTGAAAAAAATATTTTTGTGCCTTCGACATCATAAGCTCATTACAAAGCTTCGAGAGTAATAGCAGAGTATTGGCACAGTTCCGTTCGGGGCTAATGAAATTATTTTACAATCGTTTTGTGGCGTCATTTTTTGTGTGGAACTTTTCCGTTTCATTTGTGAATTTATTGTTCGCCTGCAAGGATAAGAGTTTTAATAGTTTCTTCTTTAATAGTGTAGACGCTCGTGTGAAATCTGGCGTTGTGAAACTCAACCGACCGCTCGCTGGCGTGTATCACGTGCAGCATTCTGCTCGTGCAGGATGTTTTTGTTCGTCGTTTACGTAGACTGATGCAAAAATGATTCTACTATCTTAAGAAACGGCAAAAACGACTCTACTATCTAAAGAAACGGCAAAAATGACTCTACTATCTTAAAAAACTGCAAAACCGCTCCTCCCTCCAAACCCCCGCATCTTTTTTCTGGTGGGTTCAGATACCAATTGAAATAAGCTGCAAACGAAGACTACGTTTTCTCTCGAGCGTGATCGTGCGAATGAGTTACCGTGTGTAGCTGCTGACATCACAGTAGTCTGGAACTTACGCACAAGTTCTATTGGCGCTGTATCTGCTTTTCAGTTTGGCTCAAGTCTGGGTTGAACTAAAATGTTTTTGTTTTTTGGGATACATTTTGGGATACTCGGCGCTGAAATTGTACAAGAAAGTCAAGGGCTGTTACGACTGCTGTAATACTTCCATGCTCACCATAGTTCTCTGCTTTGCATGCATTGTTGGGGCGGCTAGTGCTGTTCTGATTTGGCTTGGACGTTGGCAAAGAGAGGGAAGGAGGGTGTGCGTTTAGGAGGAAGGGGAAGCCTGCTGTAAGAGGAGAGGAGGGGGGTGCCAGAGCCAGAATCCCCTTCACTAGGAGTGTGATAAGACCGTCCCACTGCCGCCTCAGCTTCAGTTCGACCCTGGGACGGGCAGCGCGTGACACGGGTGTGTACAACGGTGTCCACCAACTCGACGCTGCCATAACTCGATACTCAGGCGAAATGGGATTGCAGCTTCGATGATCAGTGGTGAACGGTATCGCAGCTACTCTGTGGTCAGTTGTTTGCACATCTTAGCATCGTCGCGCGTTACAGAACTGCGTCCATTCTAGCTGTCATGGCTGCCACGAGTCCGTGCAGCTGTGCCTCTCCAGGTTGAAGTTCGGCCTGGATGTGACTCCGCTTTAAATGCATCTCTGGATCTTTGGTCTCTCCTGTTCCGATGTTTGTGAACATTACTCCGTGTCACCATGCCTTGAAAATTACATGAGAATGTTGTATACTCTTATTTACCGGACTTTGAAAATGTTACCCCCTTCTGTGCTATCGTGTAGACTTCCTGACTTCTGAAATTGATCTTTGACGAGTCGTTTGTAAGTTGATATGATTTTCACAGTAACAGCAAATAAGAGTTTGGTCTCTGATTACTAGTGTTCGTGCTGTATTATCGCCATGCTTCGTAGTTTCTTATTCAAGTTCACGCTACAAAACTCGAACTTGAACTCCTGTCTTGCACCGATGCGTGCGTACGTTTGAGGGCGAGAGGAAAGTCGTCCAATATTCATTCGGCTGCGTTATCGAAACGTCGGTGTTACGAGTGATTGTTTCGTGAACTAACTGCAGCAAGTTGATTCAGCTTCGAAGTATGTATACCGTTATTCTCTTTTATTATTTAATGCACTTCATTTTTGATTGTACGAAACTTATGTCTCGTGCAATCTATGATGTGGTTATTGTACTGCGTTGAAAGTTACACCTTTCATTATGTAAGGGATTGAAAATTCATGCCTATGCGAAGAGGTTGATTTCATAAGTATCTTGGAGATCTGAAGTCCATGAAAGCAATAGAAAAGATTGCCCATTCATTGCTCTATCTTTTATTATAAACTGAAATATACTGTCAGCGTGTCACCTAAACCATGATGTAGATCCCATAGTGATATGAGATGGGATCGCTGTTTTTTCTTTAATACATTTCTTAAATGGTTACGGAACGCGATCCAACAAAGTCGCACTCGTGATAGTTCTGAAACATACCAGCAATACCGTCGCCTGTGCAGAAAATATTTTCGACGAAACCATATTCCGATAATATGGGACCCGTACGGGCGAAATTCGTATCAATTTGACAAGCTCAGGTGCGGTGTGAACTTCGATGGAGCGCCTCCGCATAGGTCTGCAGCATTGTAACGAAATGCGGCCGGTTGCGCGAGCTGTTGAGCCATGCCGTGGAAGCGAACTCGCGCGGCACCCCCACCTTAGGTTGAGGAACGCCGCATTTGTAGGAAGGACGTAGTGCACCATGTAGTAGCCAGCCTTCCTCTCCTATAAAATCACAAACGTCTTCCAGAATCATGTGATTTCTAGCTTAAGATACTTAATTCTAACGAGTCTTCCAGCGATATGCCTTCGTATTAACGTTAAGATTGTCGTCTACATGTTACGCATTTGCCGTTCTCAAGCCTACCTAGTACACGTGTCTCTGTGCTAAGCAATACTTAGATTAGTTCTCCTGAATCTCGCCGTTGTGACTGTAATGTCTTCCAAATGAAGAAGATTTCTTCTGCTGATGTCTTCCAATAAATAGCGTTAAAGTCATCTACCGTGCAATAAATGCCTACGCTTAAGTGCTGAATTATCTTCCTGTCGGTGAATTATTATTGCATAACTTAGCTCCCAGATGGCAAGAAGGGCGTTGGAATATCATCGCGTGGCCAATAAGTAAGCCTGAGTGGACGTAAATAGCGCGGATGTGTGCGACTTTCCAATAAAGCCGTGGTCGCTTTGTGGCTGAGCACTGACCGCTTCGAGCACACACCTGCTAATGCCTCGGGCATTCCTTCACGCATTCCTGCGCTGCTTCTCTCCTTCATACCTGCATGACCGATGGAGATTTTCTTTTGCGGATGCCCCCTTGAAAGGCTCCGAGCTACCGGGTCCGAGCTAGGTCTTCATTTCGGAAGCATTTCAGTGTTCTGGGGGCAGCCGTAATCTAGACACCGCATTGAAAATATTTAGGAGTCCTCTAGCGCTTCGTAATCTCAGTGTCGCTACTGAACCGTGTTGCTTTTCGCTCGAGCAAACCCACCACTTGAAAAGCGGCAAATATCTCGTTTTCGCAACTTTAGGCGTTATAACCTTGAACGTTAAATGAATTCAATTTTTTTAACATTATTATAGAAGCGTTCATGTGTACAACGCATTCCGTCGCGTGAACTGTCTATTGAATTCGCTCTCTCTTATCGCATTTGAAACTCCGTCGGCGTGCGTCGCACCAATTTAATCCTAAAGCGCATGTCGCTTCTGCGTCCGTTTGAGCTAGTTGTTGTGACTGAATCCGTCGACGAGTGTCGCTTGCATTCGATCCGTTACTCCTTGTAACCTCTGTGACGACACTTGCACGTACGCTGAAAATTTCGGCATTTCATCAATGCCTCGTCGCGCGTTATTAGGGCCGTCGAGCAGCCCAGAGCCCGGCCCCGGTGATGCGAGCAGCTCGTGGACTCGTTGTCTCGCCATCTCGCGTGTACGAGAGGACCGACACTACCGCTCGTCCGTACGCCGGTCGAGCGTCGAGTTGAGAAACGTAGATTGCCGGGGTCGCCAGTCTCGTAGACGAGCGCCCTCTGGCAGCGTGGAGCATCTTTCTCCTTCGCGTCGTCTTGCCTCCATCATCAGCAATGATGAAGAACGGTCTTCCCTTGCGTGCTCCTCGTCCTCCGACTTGGTGGTGCCCGCGCTCCGCTCCTGCGTCACCCTGGCCGAGTGCTCGCACCGCTCAACGTCGCTGTCGAGCACCACAGCCGCTCTCGCCAAAGTAGACGAGCAGTGGCCACGCATGGTGGCCACCCTCTTGGCACAACAGTCCGCCCTCCTGCACAAGCTCGCCACCGCCACTCACTGCACTGCCCCCAACATAGAAGGATCGTCCCCCTTGCCTCCAGTTTTACTCCCGCGGCGCAAATGGCGCAACCGCCGCAACAGACAGCGGAAGAGGCTACGCCGCCTGTTCTCAGCCACGGGATCTTTTGGATGTCCCTCCTCCTCTTCTTCTGCTGCTGTGCCTCCTCAGTCAGTAACCCCCGCCCCTGCTGCTGCTGCTGCAGAGCATCGCGACAGAGACTCGTCTGTTGGCAGCTCCTCGCACAGCTCGCGGGGCGAGTCCGAGTCGCGCTCGCAAGTGCACCGCCGCACCCTCAGGTCCTTCGTCAGGTTAGCCTTTTTCTGCCCTCTCTCGTCGCCGAATAAAAGTTGTGAAGCTAATTTCAGGCGAGACAAAGTGGGATTACAGGTATTTTCCACTAACTTATTTTATATTATTGTTGTCAGTTAAATTGGCTGTGCATCATGTGAAAGTCGCGATTATTAAGTAAAGTTTACATTACCTGGCATCCCGATGTTTTTTCAGCGATAACTGATGTTCGTTTCGGTGTATCAACATCCAGAAAATACATTTGCAGCGCGGCACAGAATTCGTAATTTATGGAAACTTTAAGGAAAATATCTCAATATGTTGATGCGTTCAAAACTACGAATGACGGGTTACACTGGACACCCTTTAAATGATTTTTTACGGGAAAAATTGTCTCGCACCTTCTGTCACTCTAAGCATAATTTCTTGGTCCCTGACCTCACTCCCAATATAGAATTATGATTATGAGAGTATTTTTTATATTTTCTATTTGCAAGGAGAAGGCACTAGCGGTAATTTTTAAGGCATCGTACGTGTGTGCAATCCTAGTATTAAATCATTCGAAATTTAAATTCGTATGATGATGGTTTTGGGAATATAATAGATGAATTGATAATTGCGTTGTTAATGAGGAATTCTAATTAAATGAGGCTTTGCAATGGCTCAGGCTTTGATAAACTCAAGGGTATAAGATGAAAGAAAGTTTCTATAATATACTTTAAAATAATGGGAGTACCTAATGATCCATGTAATCAGCACCGCGCAATCATTATTAAAAATTCTAAGGGATGCGACCTAGAGATCTTGACTCCAAATCTACGCAATCGCATAACTCTTGGGTTTGCGTTGCACTCTGAAGCCAAGAATGACGGACTATTTCTGAAACACGTGGTGAAAACACTATTGAGCTGCGAATTTTTGCTGCGGAATCAAATTTCAATGATTACAGTTATTTTTCTGGTTTTTCTCGGGTGCCCTATTGAAATAATAAAACACATGTATAGCAAGGTAATCAGCTTATGAAGGTGCTGCAGAACTTGATGGTTTCACAGCACTTCACTATGAGAACTCTCGAGTTCACTCTGGATTCGTAAATAGATGGCGGTAAGTTGGCGTGACTCAGATTTAATAGTGCACAGTGCAAATGAATGATGAATTTGCTGGAGCGCTTATATGAGTTTCGTGTTGGACGTGGTCGTCGATCTTTCCTCTGGTATTTTCGAAAATGTTTGATGTTGATGAGGCGGTCTTCTTTTACGGTATGCTATAACCGACAGAGAGTAACCCGAGATCCGGATGAATATAGAAGTCATTCTTCCTTATATCTTCCTCGTAGTCGTTAAATTACTGGTGATAATAATTGTGACGGTGAACACTGGTAAAAACACTGGGCACCTCCAGGCACCCAGCCTGATTCGCCAAGTCTTTTACGATCTTTCATGAGTATCCCTTGAAAGTGTAATTAAAGTTTAGACAACTTTATTTTCGAAGCTGCGTAAATGTTCTGTTAATATACGTTTGTGCATTAAGTGCAAGTTGTTATTTTTCAGCGTGCATGAGACACACGCTGTGGCGGAAGCTCAGCACGAGAAGAACGCCAAGCTCAAAGAAGCGTTCGGCATATCCGAGTATTTTGTGGAGGGGTCTTCATTTGACCCTCAACGCAAAGCCAAGGAGGACGCTGCGAGGCAGCTGAAGGAGGCTGAGGAGGCACAGAAACGCGAGGCGGAGCGGCTGAAGAGGCGCGAGGCGGAGAAGCGAGAGGCTGCAGCTAAGAAGGAAGCAGCAGCTGAGGGCAAAACGACCTACACGTGGGTGCGCACGCCGTCCCCGGAGCCGGAGGCCCACACCGCCAGCACGGACGTCAAACTCAAGAAGGACAAGAAGAAAAAGAAGAAGAGGAGTCGTGACAGGTACGTGACACTTCTCTCATCTGCTGTTGACTTCGGTTGGATAAGTCGCTAAATGATCACTGCCGACGGTCGGTGCATTGTAAAAGCCAAGTTTTCATGATTGTGTTTTCCCGTAAACGCGAAGGAGTAATCTTGTCTGTGTATAGTCCATAAAGCAGGACCTCTAGCAGATTATTTCGATTGATATTTTATTCGTATTCAGCTCCGTGTACCAGCGCGTTCTCCTATAGTAGCGATATGGCCGGGCAGCAAGGTCACGCGGGGATCTAA
>VOMN01081047.1:0-10364 GCA_014899125.1 Orchestia grillus
ATGAAACCCCTATATTTTATTTAAATTATGAGAGAGAGAGATAGCAAGATGTACATATTTTCCGTAATTTCAGTTCTAACATGAGGGGTGTTTGCAAGCCATCCCAAAAAATCAATTCACTCTTTAAGCCCTAAAAAATTCAATCAATTCTTCAAGCCCTAAAAAATTCAATCCATTCTTCAAGCCCTAAAAAGTTCAATCAGCTCCTCATGCCTAAAAATTCAATCAACTCCTCATGCCTAAAAATTCAATNATGGCCCCATTGTGCCCCAGGCATTGTCAACCCCCACCCAGTTTCACCAGCTCCCCAGGGCTCGATATCGACCTCATTGGAGGCTCCTGGTCCAAAACTTAGACCCTCTTCGCTCAGACCTCAAGTCTGCCCTTGAAGCTCGGAGTCTCAACTCAGCGAGCGGCCCAGGGCTTCTCACAGAGGACCTCGTGAGAGGAGCTGGCCGCCTCGCCTGTGTGGTCCCATTAGATTATATTGTAAGTCGACTCACAGCTGACTTTTTATCACTATAGCTATAGTTATATTTTGTTTGTTTGTAGTAAAATTGCGTTTTTAACGATTTGGTTACAGGTGGGGGCTTTAAAAAACTTATTATTTGGATACGATATCCCCTCTAACTGGTAGCCTTGAAATGTATCCATGTTCTTCGGACAAATGGCTCACAGCCTCTGAAAAGCTTGAAATGGAGAGCATGAGAATAATTAGAGGTATAATGCTCATTTATAAAGTGAGAAGGTTCTTTGGTGGCTGCGTCATGAGGAGTCCAGCTGTGTTGACTACCGTGTGGTGAGTTTGTGGGAGTTCACGTAAGTGTATGAAGCGGCCTCAAGTTTTGCATTGTCACGTTTCCTGGGATGTGCCCAACGGTGGGTCATTTCACTTTCAGAAAAATAGCATCGTCGCGGGGTACGCGATAAGATTGTAACCTGAAGAGGCAGTGTAATCAAAACCTAATTTCAGCAATAAAAGTGATGGAACTAGTATAATGGCCCCTAGTAATTGGTGATTCTCTTCTTAATGTCGGGAGAAAATTCAGTAGTGCATTACACTGCAATCCTTTCAGAGCAATTAAAGCATAACATTATTACATTTTTCAACCTCAGTATGTTGGAGAGTTCTTACTACCATAGAATCAGAGTACACCATTCGTTCAATAACTAATAATGACTTCCTTTCTTTGAGTTTCCGAAGATTGCTCTCAACGCTTTAACTTTTCGCTGAGACTATTTTAAGAATAAGCGCTCGAGCGGAGCATGATAGAGGCCCGAAAGTCAGCAAGTTCACGTCGGTAAATTATGAGAACTTAGTCATTGTTCGCTACAGGAAGCTGCTCTATTTAACGGCGTGCGAAATTAGGCATCGATCGGGGAAGGGAAGCCTTAAAGTTTATGGTTGGAAGCGCTGCGGCAGGAAAGTCAGGCGCGGGTGCCATCTTGCTTCACTGGAGCACCGCGAGCTCGAGCCTCGATTGTGAGTGGACGCAGAGTTGGTGAAGAAAGCGCAATTGTTTGTGTAGCAACCTACGCTTTTTGGTTGCGAGACTAGCTGTCAGGGGCTGGTTAGATCATTTGCGCACAGCACTGAACCACATTCAACGTGGGACACAGCAAAAGTGTGCCTTGGCTGAGCTCAAGACTGGATATATCATTTGATATATCACTTGATATATCTTTTGATATATCACTTGATATATCACTTGATACATCATTTGATATATCACTTGATATATCATTTGATATATCACTTGATATATCATTTGAGCAAGCACTGGACCACAATCAACGTAACGACATGTTCAAGTGAGAGCCTTTCATTAAGACTTGCATCACAAGTTCGAAAAACTTCGTGTTTTTTAATTTTTCGTTGCTGTAATATAGTCATTTAAGATTCAGTACTGATCATTGCAGTAATTTTCAAAGGTTCTGCATTGCATGTTAAATAATTTAATGTTGCATACCAGCTGATTCAGAAAAAACTTTCTTTCATTCCCTTAAAAAGCGCCGTCTTTTTTGCTCCACCCTGTACGACATATACTACTATTATTATTATCACATCGACAACAATATCACAAACATACACATATCTCTTAAACGGCTTCGTCTTTCTCGTTGCAAGGAATGATATCTGCAGCTGCAACGGATCTTTACTTGTACAACTCCTTATACCACTCGTACCACAGCCACAACTATCACACTTGTACAATTCCTTATACCACTCGTACCACAGCCACAACTACCGCACTTGTATAATTTCTTATACCGCTCGTACCACAGCTACAACTACCACACTTGTACAATTCCTGCCACCACTCGCACAAGCGCCTCTGCAAAGTAAGAACGTACTAGCACCAAGCACATATGTATGTATAGAGGGGCAACTTCGCTTGGCATATGAATGAACTGCTGACATTCTCTGAGAAGGAACAAATGTATATGAAACTCAATACTAAGCGTCATTCATGTGGGCGAATGCGGGCTTATATTTCGTTGCGTGAATACGCCCTGCAGCAAAAACAGACGCTGTACAGCTTTCGTTGGGCGTTCTGCTGATTGTTCTTCGATTAACAAACAAAAACGATTCGGGAATAAAACAAGTTAGTCGAGACTGTAAAGCAAAATAGCTGTTTTCTGTTATTAAATATAAATATTTTTTACGACACTCCGCAATGGAGCTTTTGCGAAGCTTATCAGAAATACAAAAAAAATGTCTAGTCACTTGAGAATGTAATAAATATTAAAAAATTCTTTGAACAAAGATTGAGTACATGAATCGTCAAAAAAATTCATTTACTGTCGAATGAATAATCTTTCTACCTTCAGTACTAACAAATTGTGTCGCGCAAAAGCGGTTTTTGTTTCTCGTAGATTCATCGAAGTATTATTGAGAACGAGCTACGGCTCGAAACAGTAGGATTAATTTTATTTTAAACTGTTCTCCATCACCTTAACCAAACAATGCATACTGTATAAGCGTTAGGTTTAAAAATCGATTTTATAATTGCTTTTTGCTTCAACGAGCCAGTAACATGAAGTTGTTCTCTGCATTGTAGAAGTGAATTAAATTGCATTTACACTTGGAATTCAAAGTTGCGAAATTACAGAAGCACCGGTTTCTTGATCTCTAGTTTTCCAACCTGCTGTCAGTCATATTTACTGACGGATTCAAGAAGTTTAATTCTCTGAAAACTCGTCCGCCAGCTCGCGCTCTGCACTCGTAGGTCTCAGGTCTAACGAAATATTGCTCTCGATTTGTGGCAATGGCGCCTTCATTTGCAGCGCTAAACGTTCAACAGCTTGTGCACATGTCACACTTGTAAGAACATTTACTGTACATTTCTGTAATAGTTAACAGCGCTGGGAATATTAGTATGATCAATGAAACTTTATTGCACAGCAACGCGGATCCATCTAGTGTTAATTTAACCTATTCATCATGTTCCCTATGTGCAAACCATACATCTTCTTAGATCAAGAAAAACTGACGTGTGTGTGTCTCTCTCTGGACACTTACTACCAAACTGGCAGTGGAACTCTTGCAAATTGATGAAAATATCTGTTGAAAGGCTTCTTTTTGTAAGCGTTACAATGAAGTTTCGATGCAGCAAGATAAACGTTCATTTACTTTCACTGTAAAACCATCTAAAGTAATAACATCCGAGAATCATAAATGGATTGCGCCTCTTGATAAAAAGTAATCGATTGATGAGTCAAAGGAAATTGTGAGGCAGTAAAGATGTTTCTACCATAAAATTTCTGATGTTTTCAAGAAGTGAGAGCTCCACTGAAACCAAGTTTCACTAAAAAAGACTTAAACAAACTCAGTCAATGCACAGTACTGTAAAAAAGTCATTCCAGCGCCTAACGAACGCGTAAGCCGGAAACTAAATGCCTGAATCAAGAAGTCCACCTCGCTAGAGTGCGTAAGGCCAACCACAGGGGCTGAACATGCAATAAGACGTCACGAGGAATGACAGATAAAGAAGCCCTCGCTTCAAAGTGAGCAAACTGACGCCGACAGACCCTGTCCCATCAATAAACGTAGCGACTGTAGTCTAGCTACCGCCTGCAATATATAGAGGCCCTTCCCCTAGCAGCTCTTCTGATACAGAGGCCGAACCTAAAGAAGGTCGTCACCGAGCTGCTTTGTTCTAGCACCACGCCCAGTCGGGAGCCCCTGCAATGACGTTAATTGGATGCGAGTAACTTCTCGACAGCTGTGTCTAGCATTTCAGTCATTTAATTAATCTGGGCAGTACAAGCCGAAGGAGAGAAATACTCTTCATATTGTTCTTCCCGCGCAGACGGCCTTCATCCACGCTGGTCAGATCCAACGATGTAGTTTTGGGGGCGTGAACTGGTTTGAGGGAGATTTCGATCTCAGAGCGACTTCATTAAGAATTTACGATAATATGAACGAAAATTAACGATCTTCTTATTTTAACTTCCATAAAACATAAGTAACTAAAAATGAAATTGATTTTCGAATGCAAAAAGACGTCTCAAGTAGAAATTACTTTTTAATTACCACGTAAGGTAGCGTGATTTGATTAAAATATTCTTCGATCAAAACTGATCGTCGGACAAGTGCGCAAACATGTGCCTTTCAAAATGTTTAATTCTGTTCGTGCTGAGATCAACATAACTTTTATGGTCAAAGTTTGTTCTTGTGATCCAAGCAGGAAATGAATCGTGATTATACATCGTCCGCTGGTATGAAAATGAACTATCAATTTTTAATAAAAATGAATATGCAATAAATAGTTGAAGCGCCTCGTCAAATGGCTGGGGAAATGATATTAACTGCTTAAGATACCCTCTCATTTACGGTAAATCTGACATGAAATATTTTTATTCACAATACCACTGATGCGAACTCCTTCTCTGACGGTCTCACTAATTAGTGAGAAATACGGACCCGGGAATTTTCTCTCCTCTACATAAATCCTTGGGAGCGTAAATGAGAGACTGACAGAAGCACCAACCAAGCAAGCAACGCAACACTGGTCTGTTATTAGGTAACGGGATATCCAATTTCATACCTTGTAGGTTAATATTTGGAGACATCCACTGGGTTTTAAATTTATTACCCAAGCTTTCGAGTAATTCATCAACTCACGCGGCACCACATACCTTATAAAAGAAAATAAGGGCCGTCTTGGGCTCAATATCAGTAGAACTTAAAAGTTTCAGCTGGAATTTCTATTTTTCATTACCCGAGCTTCATCTAAATACTTTTTCCAAATTAGGAGTGCGCAAGCAGGGCCGAGGTCACTTAGTTTTGCAACATTTTTCACGGTAATTCCGCGAGAACAACGAATACAGGAGATCCCATTGGAGCTCGTTGTTGTTTTTAAGAAAATTCTTCATTCCAATGAAATACTGGAGCCTTGCGTGAGAGCCGCGGGCAGTAAACAGTAAAAAGTTCCCCCGAAGCTTTTAATTTCTACTCATCAGTTATACATACCTTGCAAAAAATAGAATTATAATTTTTTTGTGATTCTATTCCGTTTGACAAGAACGTGTGCTTGAGTCGAGTTTGAGAATAATATGTTTACAGAAAATAGTCGCAACACTCTCGGCTCGTCTGACTCGCGCAGTACAGCGCCGCGTGCCCTAATTTGAAGGCAGTGCGCGGTCAAGTCCTTCAATTAAAGGCACCAGACGTGCACAAGCAGCGCCACCGCAGCGCAAAATAAAACACGACAGTTCACACGTGCGGGCGCAGACCGGTCGATAATTTCGGCGAAGGGCCGTCGGCGCCGCCGTAATTGGACAATCAACGCCACTTCAAACCAATCTACTTTTTCTGAGCAATCTGAAGCAATCTCGCTCATGCTCTTACGTGCGATTCTAATTTGATTAATATATTATAGCACAGCTATAGCTAGTACATTTTAGCACTAACATCCTGGATCAAGAGTGTAAGTGAATTTAACAACAAAGCCTGATGGATAGCCCGAAAACCAGAGAAAACAGTCAATGCTACGGAAGACCGTATGAGACTCTAAAATGCCCATTGTATAATAACTCTACACCTGCAATGATGTGAACAAATGCATATTATAGTCAGTACTCTTAGTACGTGTATTCTATTAGCAGCAAAAAATATAAGAATACTTTAGGCATGAATAATTTGTTAATTGAATACAAGAAACGCATTTACTCTAAAGAAAGGTGTAGGTCACGAGTGCTGAGCGCGTGGCGTAACTACTGTACGTAAAGCTCATCGAATGCACAATGGAAATTGCATTTACAATATTATTTTCCTCAGCTGGGCGAGGGTAAAACGTCGAGACAACAAACAGCAAAATGGTCGGCAGAATTTCTCTTATTGGTTCCCAACACTCAGTCAGACTCTAACATCATAACGAGCGCGCACCTCTTCAATATACGAACACCAACAAAGCCACAGAATAAAGATGCAGTGGGGCATGAATATTTTAAAAATTAATAAGGCATGAATATAATAACAAGTCACTCATATTATTCATCAGCTCACTTAACTCACTATAGCCAATAAATAAAAGAGGCTTTCGACCTACACTGACGTCAGTGCACTTGCGTATTGAGAAATTTCCCGTGAGTTTTTCATTGCATCGTGTACGTTAATTTTTATTGCATCGTGTACGTTAATTTTTATTGCAGCGTGTACGTTAATTTTTATTGCATCGTGTACGTTAATTTTTATTGCATCGTGTACGTTAACTTTCACTGCACCGTGTGCGTTAATTTTCGGTTGATGTCACTGCTGAGTTAGCGTTGGCCGTGAAAAGAAGATCGTGTTCTCAGACCTCAGAGCAGGAGGTCAGGGAGTGACGAACACTTTTAATTTTGATAGTCGTAATTGCCTCAAACGTGTTGCAGCGCGGCCACATCTGGCGTCTCCATTGCTTCCAACCTAGGCTGTGAAAGTCTTGACTGCTAAATTAATATTTTAGGTGAAACAATATATTTTACTTCCGTGGGATATTTTTCCTGCAGGCTTGTTCCTAACTTTACGATTCGAAAGTAAGTTAGTGAACACACTTGTGGATATGAACGTGTTCGAAATGGTACAAACGTATACGGACGCGTTCAAACGTACAAAGACTTACCCATGTACACATAACGAACATACTTTACTACATGAAGAATGAAGTTGCACAAATGAAAATAAACTTCTGGGAGCTGTGACATGTTAGTTTAATACTCATGAGTGAAATTTAAATGAAAAGGCATTACACTTCCTGCTGCATCTGCGATACAGAATAATTTCAAGCACTCAGCGTCTCGTTAGGATGAATTCCAGCTGTAAAGAATATACGGGGGAGGACCGTAAACACTGACTGGGCCCTCTGTGTAAAATTAACCTTAAACTTCTAAATTGCATGGCTAGGAACTCGAGACACGACACCACTGGAGAACTGAATTAAATTAATTCTCAATTAGTATTTCCGAAGTCAGTGATGATTTCGTCTTTATTTCTTGCTTTCCAACCTGCCTTTATGCCCCGCGCCATTCCCCTCTTAATAATAAAATTAATTAAACCTTCATCTCATGGGATTGCGTTCCAAAACTTTGTAACTAACTCAACCTCGGCAATGATATTCAAAATACAATTTAGCTTAAGTATTCGAAGAATGTTATCGAAATAATCATAACAAATTTAATATTCACCGAAAAGTTAAGAGCAGGAAGCAGAGCTGGCATCTGTGAGGAGAATCAATAACACTTCGTTTCCATTTAAAGTGAGCACCATTTCCAACATAAAATTCCTTGCCTGGTAATGGCAACCTCCCGAGAAATAAAATCAGCCAAAAACTTTTCAGCCCGTCAATGTATGTCGCTGAAAATACCAATTGTCTACAACTCGCGTACATGTGCAATTGGGTACAAAGAATCAAAGTATGTTACTGCGCGCAAAAGTGCACAGCTATTCCATGCCTGCTGCAAGTGAGTGTTAGTAAACAGCGTGGGACGGTCCCAGCCCAGGGGCCTGTCCCTAAAGTACAGCAAGCTCGTAAGTGGAACCGTGAGAACCGCTCGTGAATAAGAAAAGAACTTCTGAATAAGCCGTCACTAGCATCAATATAAGAAAAGATTTTCAGTGCCATTCGCCCAAGCATTGATTGTAATAGTCCTCGGTTTAATGCCACTCACTCAAAAACAGCTGAATTGAAATGATTACGGAGAAATCAGAGCACGAAATACCACTTCAGCTTGTAAGTCAAAGACAAACACAGGTAAAAGGAACCTGGCTCGATACTGACAAACACAACCAATTATTCACTCACAGAAGGAATCAGTTAGGTGAAAATTCCCGAGTTTAAGTTCTCAGGTACGCATTCCAAATAAGCAGGACTACGTATGTCAGAGAGAGCAAGCCGTATCAACGATACGGAATATTACATTTATGATCCATGGAATTTGCCGGCATTTTTGAGGAGGATCTGTGGCCGCTGGTTAACTGAGGGCACCCATCTTCAAAACAACGGACCGCAGCAGTGCCATGCTTGGAAGAGTATGTGGTGCATGTGGATGTGCATTGCTAAGCAAGATTTCTAAGCAAGATTTCTAAGCAACATTTCTAAGCAACATTTCTAAGCAAGATTTCTAAGCAACATTTCTAAGCAACATTTCTAAGCAACATTTCTAAGCAATATTTCTTAGCAACATTTCTAAGCAACATTTCTAAGCAACATTTCTGAGCAACATTTGTCTGTTGTTATCTCAAGCCCTCAACTTGAAATGTTTCTTCGCCGAGTTGATGCAATTTTGGTCTATTTGATGAGTACTGCTGCCTCTCCGTCGTGGATTCAATTGTTATAGTACAAGGCCGACGTAAGAAGACTCAATGATAAAGTTGAAGTTTGCCCTGAAATTCAAAAAGTTGGATCGTGTGTTACATGGCCGTCATGTTTCAGTGCTACATGGTAACATTAAAAGAACTGTTGACCCTCTATTTTTTATGAAAACCTGAGCGAAGCCTATTCAAAAATCATAATTTGAAAAGCGTAGAAAAAAATGCCTTGCGCAACCGCACTACTGCGTAGGAATCACAGGGAACCTCTCTAGGTCATAAGCTACAAAACTTTCCGTGAAACGAATGTCGTGAAATTAGCTTGAACCGAGTCGAAATTTCCGGCATGCGCTAAATTTTTCGGTACCAAAATTGGAAAAAACAACGTCGGATCGTCAGGAAAGTGAGGTCAGCTGCTAACTTGATGAGAAGGAAAAACATCACTCCTCAACAAAGTGTGTGGTTTCAACTGAAACAGTATTGAGGTGCACCTCTTTTTCCTTCATTGTGTGAAACTCGTGAAACATTCTAATTGAGTTTGTCCCACTCATGCTGAATTCTAACAGCGAGGCCTGGAAAATAGGTCGATAAAACCATTCATGGCACACATTAAATGCACTCCCGAACCTTTCATGGCACACATTAAATGTACTTCCGAAACATTCATGGCACACATTAAATGCAATTCCGAAACATTCATGGCACATATTAAATGCACTTCCGAACCATTCATGACACACATTAAATGCACTTCCGAACCATTCATGGCACACAGTAAATGCACTTCCACCTCCGTTCCTTCCTCCGCGAGTCGCACGTTTCAATTATTAGACGAAAAAAATTGCAACACGTAAAATCAGAGTACACATCCTTACCCATGGTACAGCTGTACGCTGCATCAGCAGGTTTTTTATCAAACCAAAGCCTACGCAACCATGAAACCAAAGCCTACGCAACCATCAAACTAAAGCTTACGCAACCATCAAACCACAGCCTACGCAACCACCTAACTAAAGCCTTCGCAACCATTCAAATCTAATGAATTACAATCCTCAGAACCCAAAGGAAATGTTAAGAAGAAACTCCAGAGAGGCAGCAAATAGACAAAGACGTCGGCGGCATCGTTTATGAGTTGAAGAAAGACAAAATATTTTGAGCCGGAAACGCTCCAAGAAATGCCCCCTTAGAAGAAGAACATGACCGCAGAACAAGAGAGAATGTTCTTATAGAAGATAGAGCCAGAGAAAGCGAATGAAGAAGCAGAAACATACTTGAAGAAGAAAGAAACATATATGTGTCTGTATCTTGCAAATGCCACAAATCGAGACAATGAATCCCGAGCTAACACAACTCTTCTTTGTTTCGAGGACATGCGGACCACAGTGTGACCACGAGTCCGGTTAGTTTTTCATGAATTATCTTTGACGTGCGCGACGGGAGGAAAGGAACGACTGCTCCGCTGCGCGCCATCCTTCATATATATATATATATATAAGGGGAAAAATACTGCTGCACCTGACGCAAAATTGTGTACTGGATATGAAGGTGTTGCAGCCAGCGGAATGGCGTCCAG
>VOMN01081050.1:0-32349 GCA_014899125.1 Orchestia grillus
TTGAAAATGGGTTTCCTTTTTTCTGGGACACCCTGTATAATATTAGTCCATACATCTGCTTGAGTTGTTCCCATCTTTCTTCTGCATTTCAGGCACGTCATTTGTACTCAAACTTGGAGGCAAACAAGAAAGAATTTGAGTTGATGGAAATGCGTGAGCGGGACTGCCTTACTAATGTGATGTCTGCCATCCGAGTGAGTCATGAAAAAGAAAGGACACAGCAGCAGCACACCAACTACAGGTACAATCTGTGTTCTAGATTATTTGGAACAGGGAAGAATGTTCATGAAATTTTTAAGTAATTATTGACATACCCCAGCACTGAGGGCCAGAATTTTCATTTGAGATGCCTAAAAGTGCCTGGGACTTCATGAATTTCTGGTCACTGCATTCCACCAGTCAAACCTACAGAATACATGTCTATTGAATTGAAATCACAAAATTTTGAGCTTCTGTATTGCAGTAATAATTTATTTTGTTATTAGTGTGTTATTACAATTTGCTTGAATTTTCATGCTCACATTGTTAAGTAGATACTTGTTCAAGGCTAAGCTACCTTGGAAAGTTTTGTTTTTTACTGTAAGAGAACCATATGATAAGAATCTTTTGATGGTTTAATTTTACTGATAATTAGTTTTAATCTAGGTGTGTAATCACCAATGCAACTTAGTATATCTACCAATATATGTTGTTTATTTCGGTTTACAGCTATGTATTAGTGCAATTATAAGCAACATAGTTTGCTGATCTCTAAGTAGCTCATATAAAATCTTTTTCAAATTCATTCTAGTGTGAATCACTTTCTCTTTATCCTTTAGATATTACCAAATGTGCAGTCCATGGTATCTGCTATTGTGAACTTATTTGTTATGATAGAACATATTGTACTTGAATTCAACCAAATATTAAGCAATGGAATAAGTCCAAAGTATTTACAATAGATTTGAAAATAGTGTTATTTTGATATGAGATTTTCAATTGTGTTTAAATTTCAATGACTTTCTGATGTAATTTTAGTTTGCCATTTCTCTTGTTTTTTGAACAACAAAGCTTTTTTGTTACTTTGACATGTATCTCAGTGAATTGATTGTAAGACCTATATTATGCAAATCAGGTTCATAAGCCCTCAGGCATGCTTTTTAATGCATAATTCATTTCATATCCAATGACACGAATTTCACCCAGAGATTTGAAACTAGACAAAAATTTACGGTCCATCTCTGGAGCCATTAAGCCATTATTTCCGTTGGACCTTGGCTCTAACCTTTCTTATTATATGTAGGGTAAAAATTATAAATAACCCTTCACAACACAATTTTTTAAATGTTAAATAAAAATAGTTCTTGGTGTATTTTGATGGAAGTACCATGTTATATAGGGAACGGTATTAGACGTGATACAAGGTGCTGTTAAGGTTAACCCTGTATAGATGGCAATGTTGCTTGCAGCCAGCAGTCATAAAATCAACTGTGCCTTGGCAAAATTTAAATAATTGTTCGAGTGTTATTTTAAATGGAAACTGAACTAATAATTATCAAAATGAACATTTCTACATGAATCTATGTTTTGAACAAAACACATGTCATCCCAGCAGACCAACATGTGTTTATGGAAGGATATATTTTTAAATTTGTATGAAAAGTATGTGCCGTATAGGGTTAATTGCCTACCACCTGAAGCTTTTGGCTCTAACTATGGCTCCAACCAAGTGAAATTTGTCAGTCCTGTAGTTATGGCTGTACATTCCCGCTTTCATCAACACAATGTAACCATTGCAAAAAAACATTGCTGGAAAGGTAGTAGTAGTAGGCGTTCTGTGACATCACTTATTGCACGATGCCTGCGCAGCGCAGGAAGGCGGCCACCCCCACCGGATGCGCAGAGCTGATAGATGGATGAAATATTGTGTTGTCTAAGTGCTGCCTGGTGGTTACAGTCTAAAAGAAGATGGGTTACTGTGTGGGGATGTACTTGGCAGTCGGGACAATGGTTTGACTGAGTAGAATCAGGACGGAGTGCTGAAGAGGTTGTGTCATGAGCAGAACGTTGCTGGTGTCGCTGGTGTCAGCTGCTGTGGCGTCAGTGGTGGCCATACTCACCAATATGAAGCGCACCAGAGACACACACGCGCGCATTCAGCAGACGGAGCAGCACGCGTCCCACCTGCACCACATAGCCCTCCAACACACAGATGAGCTGCACAAGAACACTAGCGAGCTCGTCACCCATCTCGAAGCCTCGTTCGCCAAATATTTCGATAGTATAGATGCTACTTTAGCTTCCGTTGTTAAAGGCAGTGATCCCGTTGTCGGTGGGAAGGAGAGTGTTAGTATATACCGGGTAAGCATGTACATGGCGACTGGAGCGATTTTAGGTACCTTAATGACTGCCGTTATTTGTGGGAGCTTCCGGTGAAGCTCGACTTACTAGCGAGCTAAACTTGAGGAGGAACATTTGTTATACCATGCCACTAACTGGTACTGGCAAAGTGTGCCATCTAGTCGTGTTATTATCTATTCATGTTAGACTAGGTGGATTGTGTAGCATTTTTGAGAATCATCATTGTCGCGTGTCACTGCGATGTGGCTGATACAGATTCAAGTTTGTGATATTTTTGTATATGATTATTTAAATTATGTGTAAATATTATGTATTGAAATCCTGGGGGTATAAAATTTTATTTTAATTTTAATTCCATTACATGTTATTAGTATTTCGGATTGAAATGCCGTGTTATGTACTGATTTTCTGAACATTAGTGTTGTAACGACCACATTAATTAAATCCTGTTCAAATGAGCGACTAAAATGCACCAACTTTCCATTTTCTACTTCTTGGATGTTGGGGCTGTACTGCCACGTTTGCCGTGCATTTTCTGCATTGTATAGATGTTAGTTGTGGAAAAGCTTTTGTAATACTTTTCTCAACTGAATCTTCGATGGAGATTGAAATGAATGGAGAACTCTAGTGGGCACCTGGGAGCTGGGTAGCTGCCAGTGTAACCAGGTCTGATTGACTGTAACTTCAGTCGCGACCATCGCCCTGGATGACGACAGGCTTTGGTCTAGGTAAGCTGAGAAAGCTGTCGGGCGCCAAATATGTTGTGACTCCTACTATAGTCATGCAAAATATGAGTGTTGATTGGAAAAATTATGGAATATAGTCAACGCTGAATAAGCAAACCTATCGAATTCACTTTCATTATCTTCTTTTCTCTCTATGTTTTGGAATGAGGTGACAATTATTCACAACCAACTTCTTCCTTGTATTTTTCCTAATCATTGACCGAGAAATGAAACTAGGTTGTACAGTGTGAGCGTTCTTTCACCGACTTTGCTGATTGAATTCGTATTATTCAAGTGATACCATTTTCTATGGGAGAACCGACTTCTAAAGGACCAGTTAGTCATTCCTTTTTCTAAGTTTGCACTTGATATTGTCTTTTTAGATTGTTTACGAGGCTGTTTCAATTACTTCTTGGTTGTCCTGGTACTTGTTCTTCTGTTTTTAGCGTTTGCTATATTCGTTAGCTGTTTAGTTGGTGTGTAGGTATTCGAAGTTTCAATGTTGATTGTCTGACAAAAGAAAATTTATTTCCTTACTTGTGTCAAAAGTGTCACTCGTATTTAGATCGTATTTAGATAGAATAAATGATGCTAAATTGCTTATTGTGCTATTATTTTTACTGAGGTTCGAGGAACGTTGAGGAATTTTTAACTTAACGTGAGTGCAGTTGCGATTAAACGTGAGACTTTTTTTGTAGTTTGCCCTTTATTCCCACGATTGCGGCCATAACCCGTCCCCAAGGCTTGTCGCTGTTTACCTGATTAGCTACCCATGAACTCTCCCTCATCACAACACAGTTAAGTTCCCATCAAACAGTCGTAGAGCAGCCCAGATCTGCAGGCACGCCAGCCACGAAGAGAAAACCTTGAAGAAACAACAGTAATCAATGGTGTGCCCCAACGCAGAGTTAACGAAACTTAACAAGCGAAAACCAATATGAAAATTGCTCAACAGAGTTGTTCCGAACGCTCACAAACTGTGTTGCGTGTGGCATCTCTCACTTGTTTGCGGCAAGTGTTGGTTCCGAGTTAGATCCTTCGCCCGTTTCGTCTGGCGCTGGCCTGTGAACGTCCGAGCGCGGTCGCTCGCATTCGCTCGTTCCCCTCACATGCTGTGTGTTGTGACCTCAGGTACTCGTGGAAGTGCACGAGTGTTTTTGGCGTTTTCATCGTAGTTGGTGTTGTTAAAAGATTATGTGTGTGAAGTGTTAGGTTATTTCAGCTAGTGCTAGGCTTTAAAACTTCCATTTTTTGTGCCCCACTTTGCCTGTTTAAATTTTGCAATTGCTTGCATGCGTTGCCGATGCTTACTACTTATTTACAGTAGGTTTTGCTGACGTCATGTAGTCAAGGACATCATGATAATGTATCGTAGTAAGAGATATGGAACGACAGAACATAGTATCGTCAAACTCGTCTCGATTGAAGTCATTTCTTTTTTTATCCACGTTATGCAATAAAAATAAACATGTAGTACAAAGAAATTACGCAATAACTTTTTACGTGCTTTCTTAGTGCAGTTTATTCGCGTGAAAGAACTTCTTTACGATGAAATTGGAAGGTTTAGTTATTATTTCTACTACTTTGAAATGTATGACGGAAAATAATCGATTAAAACTTTCCGAGATACGTTTCTATATTTGGCCGTAAGCATTTTTTGTTAGATCTGACACAGACTGTTGCCGGGGTGCTCTTGGCGTTTCAACAAGCTATCAGAAGTCGGGAACAAGCCGATTAGGTACAAAGTTGGTCAGTTTTAGGCTAACCTTGCTTTAATGGGCAGAGAAAGGTTTGATGGGTATTTACAAAAAGGAGATTGATGACCCTCTGTTTCAGGTCTGGCTTCAGTACATAGATACCCGTTTCATGTAGTTAAGAAACACACATTTCTGCTATAAATTCTGTATTTCATTACGTAGCGTGATTTTGTCGTATTTAATTCGTAATTCTACATAGTGCTGTTCCACTGCTCTGCAGGTCGAGTTTAATAGAGAATAGTCTTACAAAAAAGCAGCTAAATTTCCGCTCGTAATGCAGACTGTAAAATGAAAATAAGTCACAATAATTCGCAAGGATAGATTGTTCGTTGCCAAAGGCTTGTTTTAATATGGCATTTTCATGAATTTTCTCAAGTTGTAGTGGTAGTGAAAGCAGCGCTTCAGAAAGAGTAGTCTATTTCGCACCGAAAGAGTAGGGACCATTTAGTATGGACTTAAGAGAACGGGGATTCTATGCACAGGGTGTGTTCCCACACAAGATCCCCTGCGCATAGAAACAGCAAGTTAAGACGGAAGAGCAGAAAAAGACAAATAAGAAATAGCAAAGAAGGAATGAAAACGGAAGGAAGCAAAGTGGGCACGAAAGACAGAAGTCCCGAAGGCCTATCTAAAGCTGAGGCACCCTAGCAGTACTCCCCTGGGGGCGCTAGTCCCCATAGCATAGGATAGGCAAACCTAACTAACCTACCTCTATTGCCTATGGCCTATCCTATGCCCCCTGAAGGGGAAAATAATTTTCTTAAACGTTTCACTTAATTAACAAATGTATTTGGTATTTGTGCATGCTACAGTTCTGTGGTCCATGCTGGGTGCCCCCTTCTCGCTTTGTGGATTAGGTTTCAGGATTTGTGCACCTGTCGCTGAGGTTATGATTCATACCTGGTAAATTTGAAATATTTCAGTACGTTCAAAAATTCAGAATTTTATAAGGAATAGCAATAATACTCTAACTTCTAGAGACGTCAATTTTACTCTTATATTGCTCCTGAAGTTTTCATAATTAATGAAAGACTTCTTAAACAGCTTTCTCATTCGTTTGTCGTGCAGTTTAGAGAGCTCATTCTGTTAGTGCAAATGTCTGTGCAAGAACTGGGCAAGACCCTGTCTCATAATAATTGGGAAATTCAGTGATGGAATAATTATAATATATATTTTTTTTGTCATAGAACTTCTCCGTGTTCTTGATTATATTGTATCAGAAAATTTAGCGTGATTATATGCACAAGAGCTTCAACCGTCCGTTTAACCAGGTCCAATCCTTTTCTTTGTGTCGTTGTTTTCAGTTAACGACTTGTGATGGACTCCTATCTCGGAACAAGACTGATAAAGTAATGACCCCATTTCCCCAGACAAAGATCTCTTGAACAATGCAAACATGATAAGCGCTGCTCATTTGGGAGAGAGTTGGAAACATTCACATACCTCCTGCTAAAAATACCTACACGTATCAGGGCTACTGACAGACACGTGCCACCTTCAATCTCTTACCACGAGTGCCAGCAGCAGCACTCAACGTACGCGGGTCACCAGGAGGGACCCAACATTCAATGTGGAAGATCTTGGAATTCTATCATGTTAGCTAACAAACGTTGAAAGAAGTCTTGCTCTTTTCAAGTCGACGCAAATCGAAAGTTATACCCTACTTTAGGTTCGCTGTGACTCGACTTTAGAGACGTGACTTGACAAACGGTACTTCAAACACAGGATTCATCCTCGCGGTTAGTTCACTCGGCTACATAGAAATTCCAGGTTTACAATTTCATAGGTACGATAGCCCAGAAATCCGGTATATAAAAAAACATAAAGAAATCTACAACCTTGAGAAATTAGGTTAATTTCAAATGAAAGAAGAGATATTTGATAGTTATTTAATGCGTGACAATACTGTCGGTAATACAAGAAATCTATGTTCAGATTTTTTTGCGGTAATTTCATAAAAGCTCATAAATCTTCCGAAAACGAGATTGTCAAAGTTTACTTTGATTTGTTAGCAATAAAACCTTCCTTGCCAGCCTTTGAGCATTGATTTTGTTGCTATTGTTTTACTCCTAGACTTTCACGGCAATCTTTATGGATGTTTTTTCTTTGCAAAATTACCGTCATATTTTCATACATTATTCTATTATTCTTTACTCTAGAATCCATCATGTTAATACGGCTCGATGAAGCTTACTTCCAGGTCTCAAGAATGTCCGGCATACTCACCTAACCTTGTTCTTTAATGTTGGTGCAAACATATTCTGTATCTTCAGTACACTTTTCTCTTACTGACGGACATATCCACCGTGAATATTTTGAGACTACTTATACGTTCGCACGCTATTTTTGTTCACTTATGTAGTAGTGGCATAGATTACAGCCCTCCAATGGCTCGGACTACGTCGCTCCGCAAGAGAAAGAACCATTTATTACGGACTATAAAACGAGGAATCTAAGCTTAAGGTGTGATCCCACACGAGATCTCCTGCGCATAGGAACCACAAGTTAAGAATGAAGAGGAAGAGAAGGCGAAAAAGAGACATCGATGAAGGTGTGAAACTTTAAGGATAAAGGGGCGAATGAAGGGAAAGGGGGAGGGGGAATAAAAGGGGGAGGGGGAATGAAAGGGGAAGAGGTGAAGTCCCGAAGGCTTATCTATCGCTGAGGTGACCTAATAATGCTTCTTGGACGAGAGTCCCCATAGCATACGACAGACTACTTCAACCTATTGCTCATCCTGCGCCTTCTGGGGGTTTGCTTACTAAAATAATAATCCGTTTATTGACATTTATATACAGGGTGCGTAAGGTATCTGAGGATACTTATATTTTTGTAATTTAAACTAACACGATAATAATTAATGAATTTTTCATTTCAGAAAATTCCATGGCAGATACTACTATAACTAATGAAGTGAAAAGACACGCTGTAATAGTGTCTATGAAAGCGAAACACAGCAATTTAGATATTGTAAGAATGTAGAAATCGATTTTCGTGAATAACAGTTTATCGAAAAAAATTAATGAAAACCTAAGAAACCTTTCCCACGTGAAGTATTGTAAATTATTTGACTTGACTCATTTGACTTGAATTGATCGAATCGATTTTAATTAACAAATTGACCTAAATTTATTGTTTTAATTAGAATCGAACGGCTGGAAATGATTTAATCCGTTCAAAATTTCGATTAAAAAATTGCCCAATACTGAAACGTACGAAAATCAAAGTTTGAGTGCAAGAGGCGCCTTTGTTCTTATTATAGTGAAATGCGTACTTCGATGTTCATCAGATCGTTAAATATGGGCTAGGGTGGGAGTATCTTAACATTTTTTCATACAAATTCTTGGAGGCCTCACAACGAAGCATATTTTATTGCTACTCGCCAACGCCAGACGCGCGCAGCCAGGGAGACCCAAAACGGCTTGGCGTTTCTCTGAAATCCTCCATTAAAGGAACAAATTCGTTTTTCTTTGAGAGGCATTTAGACCTCATAAGAATTGATTTATATATTTTTGAACGAAGGAAATGTTGCGTAAATAGTTGTTCACATTCTATGTATTTTTGGGCTTATTCATCCTAGTTTTGTATGAAACAAGAAGAATTTTTAGACCAAACTATTATTTCTAATGCCCATTGTTTTCAGCAGTATAGGGCTAATTAAAGCTAGTCCTTTTCCCCTTCCATTTCATACCACATTCTAATCCAATGGAATGAAGTTGAAAATAGTGTCAGGAGGAAGTGTCCTGTTCCAACGTTTCTTCTCAAGTCCCACCGTCGTCACACTCCAATCACGAACAGGCTATCGAGTAGGAGTGAAGTAAGAAGTTAAAAGAATCAAGAACGATTAGTATGATATTACTACCACCTGAGTCAGTGACCACCCTCACTACTATTACTACTCCTTGCACCTTTGGAAAATTAAACAGGTATACGGACGTATGCTAGTCACACATTCATCAGTCTTCACAGACGGACATCAACAAGTCCGTTGAAACGAAATAGGGCGCCAAAATGATGCTCTTAAGTTTGCTAATTATGAAATACAGTTCTGTTACGATAAATAACTAACTCTACTGTTCTAAAAAATGAATATGCATCATGCAGAGGCTATGGATTATTACATATTCACAGTCGCTGGAGATTGGTTGCCTAACATAGAGGACAAGGTCACGATCACCTCATCGCTGCCAGAATCGATTCACATAAGCTACATAGAGTAGAAACAGAGAAGCTATTTGCTCAGCGAGTAGAAACTTCAAACGTTGAAATCAAAAGACTACGCTTTGTCAAACCAGCGTTCGTAAACGTAACAGTAAATCAGGTCTGACATACCCTGGATCAAGCAGGCTACCAATGCCTTAAAAGTTTGCTTAGAGCTTTCAGTAGGCTTGTCAGACCCAGCTCTTTATTGATATGACATTTCAATGCGCGGAAAACAATGTTCAACGTCACCATCTTTGCCTTCAGCCAAGTGGAGCTCGCGCAGCTCGATGACGAAACTGGAACTCTCACTTCAAGTTTCATGTTGTCCCGATGGCTGGAAGACTACACATAACGTACAGACATGAATTAAGGAGTAGCAACGGTGCTGAGAATACTCTTTGTAATACATAAAGCCACGAGATCACTCGCTCTTCAGTCGGCTTCCTGTTGGAGAAACAGCAGGGAGTTGGTAAAGCAATGAAATATTCTCCACGCCTGCTTTCAAAAAGTTTGCCACGCTGGGGAAGGAATAGCTTTGCAATTCGAGCATTTTTTAGGAGGCTTTTCTTTACTTGTTTACTATGTTTTTCAAGTAAGGTATATCATAAATCTTAACAGAATGTATTAAGAATCTTATTAGTATAAGTAAATTACAAATCTTATCAATATAAGCTATACGTTGAGTTTTAGCTAGTCAGATCGTGCATAATCATTGTTCGATCTCAGAGTCAGTTTGCTGATAGATAGTTCATCCCTCAATCAAAGTCCTGAAAACATAATTAGATGTTCAAATTTGACCTAACATTATCAATTGCATCGTTAGCGTCCGACTAAGACTATTTTAAAGTGTCAGTGTATCGCTTGGGAGATATTCCAAGAGAATCCCGACGGTTCTCTAGTAGCTCAAAAATGTTTGATAATATTGTAGTACAGGGAAAATTTGGAGCTGGAACTGATGCGTTCCTTCAGTGCTGAGGGTGTAGGAGGCCATCAAAGGCCACGAGAACTCACCAAGGACTGCAGGTCTCTCGAGCGCTCCGTGTGGGTGAAGGCCTGGCTTTTCATTCCGCGACCTTGCCTCGCCTGGGATGAAATGCGTAATTCGATAATGAATAAAAAGTGAGTCCATTTGATGAGAAAACAAACGCTTCGCTGGAATTAATAGTCAAAGTGTCAGTAAGTATTATTCCACGCCTGTAACATTGAATTCATTTCATTTGAAGTGAGAACGCATGGAATCGTTAGCGAGTCTGTCGTGCTTCACCTTCTTCATATAACTTCACTGTGATGGAGATGAACAATGTATACAACAAAATTCATTGGTGAAAGAAGACGATAGAAAATTTGATATAATCTGAATTCTTTCCATCGTAAGCGTAAATGTCCGGTCAATTTCGAAATTGAAATATGAAAAATCCTGCATGACCGATAATTTGTTTAAATTCTTTCTAAACAGAAAACTATAATGAGAGACAGAACAGAACAAAAATGTTATACGCCTGATGCATTACATATCATTCAGTGATGTGCACATTTTTTATGATAGCAATCATACAGTATTTATAAAATACATTTGTTCATAGGATATCATTTAAAATCTTAAAATAAAACTATGTTCTTCACACATCAAATTAATATAAATCTAAAAAAGCGTCGTGAAGACGCAGGTCCACACAGAGAAATGAGCTCGTGAGCTTCGAACACCGTAGAATTCATTACTGAAATTCACACCCAAATGGGGCACGTCGAACGAACACAAACATACTGCGCGACACACACAAAGAACTCAAGCATACAGAAGGACACATACAAAGAATACACAGACGCACGAAAAAGAAAGAAAGAAAAGAAAAATCGTTTATTCCAAAATTAATCATATACAGATCATGACACCAGTCGGATTTTCAGTGAGTAAGGCTACAAGCTTAAAAATAGGTGTGGACGTCACGTACAAACGGCTATATTTGCGATTCTTAATTCACTGGCTTATAGATCAGCATGAAGTGACTACCATCTTTAGCCAAACATTTCCTAAAAATATCGTGCGATTCATTGTTCATACCTGACATGACTATAAACTAACAGTTGAAAAGACAGGCTACCAAATGCGAACAGAGCCGATCCACACGACAAGACACACAAAAAGAGCACAAACACACAGTAGGATACACAATAAAGAGAGCAAAACCCCACAGCAAGACACAAAAAGAGCAGAACCACACAGCAGGGCACACAAAAAGAGCAGTAGTCTACAGCAGGATACACAAAAAGAGCACAAACACACAGCACAAGCTGTGAACACTTGCCCGTCTGATGGCTGCATAATCTCGCTCCACAGCCCGCGCCTCAGAGGCGTACCACGGCAGCCTCCTGCAGATGCGGAAGTTGAAGAAGCCGCCGCTACAACCGAATGAAAGAAAGAAAAATCTTTTATTCCGATCTCATTCACATGTAGAGTATGGTACGTCGGGTTTTCAATCAGTAAAATTACAGCCTTAAAATTAAGATGTGAAAGTCAAGTGACACTTCTGATTGTGATCAGTGCCTATAACCTTAAAATTACTCGTGGAAGTGTCAGTGGAACTACGGGTGGAATGACATGCGTCAGGCGAATACATTACGGTGTCACATGCATGTACCTGTGTGTTGTGTGAATGGTGTATGTGTGTGTCTGTGTGTTGTGTGAGTGTTGTGTGAGTGTATGGTGTGTGTGTCTGGGTGTTGTGTGAGTGTATGGTGTGGGGTCCGTAATGGGACCCAGACTCTTCAACTCTCTCCCAAAAAATCCGAGAGAGTTCGATGGTTCCCAGGACGTCTTCAAGACGAAGCACACACAAAGCGGCGGCACCCCAGTGTGGCCTCAGCGTGACGGCCGAAAGATCTCTAAGTACCTCTAAGTAAGTGTGTTGTGTGTGTGTATGGTGGGTGTGACTGTTTATTTTACGAACTCCTAACGCGTATGACATTTCAGCCGTCAAATTGATGAGGTAAGAATATGCTAGATGAAGGTGAGCGTTTGGGGTCAGTAAATAAAAATTTATTTGCGGCACTTACACAGCTGTTAACTGACTCTTACTCAAGCATGACTTTTTACTTTGACCTCAGTGGGTCGATAAAAATGCCTTTTCATTCTTCATGCATGTGTCATAGAACAGTTTTCCCACTGAATGCCCTTGTGCTAACACGAACCTAAAATATTTTACACCAAGTGCCGGGTTCTAATCAGTTCGTATCTACTTTTGCACGATAATTAATTTTTTTGAGGCCGATACAATGGATGATTTTTGAAATTAGACGTCAATAAAAGGAAATTCAGCTCTAGATATACTGTGTCTGAACATCAGTGCTTGCATAACCCTGTTTTTCACGTGTTTTGAAAATTTCGAGCTCAGAGAATGATGATCTGAAGGCTTCCGCAGCCGCATGTTTTTGGAGTCCACCTGGCGGGCCACTGGTTGCATATCGGCAAATACAAATATGTGCCAAAATACAGACGTTTATTCGTTGTGGCGTAGCAAATTTCTATTCATCACGTTTATGTACTCAAGTCTATTCGATGGCTCAATTATTCAAAGACTCTAAAGCTCCTTAAGAAGAAAAACAGCTTTTCTCTATTCAGAACACGCATGATTTATCGATATGAAAGTTTGGCAGGAGAGAAGCACCCAACACTTACACGTATCATACAGAAAAACATGTAAATTTTTTTTAAAGTCTATTGCAGAGAGTGAAGAAGAATTCGCATAAAATGAAAATCCATGGATACAAATTGGAAATATATTTTATTTATAGCGTGTGGGAGCACATTACAGACAATCACACCCACTCTACCACTTACACCACCACACACCCCACACATTACACACCATCACACTCACGCTACCACCTACACCACCACACACATCATCACACTCACGCTACCACCTACACCACAACACACCCCACTCACCATCACACACACGGCTAGTACTAATACCACGGCGTATCCAAGATACTCACTCGGGTCTGAAGGCTATGAGACAGAGGATGAAATACAGCATAACTGCGACCATTGCGAGCGTTATCGTCAAGATGTTATGTTCGTAGGATACTTGAAATATCAAGCTGGAATGGAAACATTCATCGTTAGAGGCTTGTCCAACGGAATTACTGCCGAGGTGGTTTAGTCAGAGCTGCATCGTAGATGAGTGGAATATGGAAAAAGGTATGCATATCAAGAGTGCAAAAGCACGAGGCAGACACCGAAATAAACAGAAGATAAGCCTGGCAGTCTCGAAGTATCGTACTGGCCTTGGACCTAACTATGCTGAAGAGATACTTGCATGAGGGCGGACAAAAGCTTCGTCAAAGATACAGCAAGGAGGTGAACATGAAGAGCTACAATGTAGCTGGATAAACTGATCTTTGTTTTTACTTGCTTTCAAAAGATACTTCAGGCGCGAAGGCTTCTCATACACGACAAGGCTAGTGTTCGTAGACCCGACCGAATCGCACATTTGATTTACACCTATGTATGTTTTTGATCAATTTTTCGGAATGAGTGCATTCTTTCGCTTTTCTTGAAAATGGAAACGTACCTACACTTGTCACATTAAAGTATCTTCTTTAATTTGTAATAGCTCCTTCTTTTATCTATAATAGTACCAACATATAACACAGAATAGTATGTACCTACATTCAACACATAATAGTCTCTACATTCAAGACACAATAGTCTATGCATTCAACACACCATAGTTTTTACATTTAACACACACGAGTCCTTACATTTCGTACATAACAACTAAACAACATCACCTACACTTTCAAGTCCTAAGAATTAATAAAAAACTTGAGAGAATCGATGCTAAACAATTCTCGGTTTTAGCACAACTTGGCAAAATTTTCATACGACTTTCCAGCGAATTCATGAAAAATTGAGACACTTATTGCCCCACGCGAGACATCAGCCAAAAATTGCAGGTATGTTTTTTTCGAGACAATGCCAACGGACATTTTCAATTACAGCTACTCGTGGGCCAGAATAAGTTCCTCGATTTCCAGGGCACGGGATTCTAAGTCATACACACCTACGCATATACAACCTGAGGTACTCGTATCCCTATGGTACACGAGACAAAGTCACGCCACACAGCGCGAGCCACAACCAAAGTCAGACGAGCTGCACCGCCGTATCTACGCTACCGCCTGCCTGACTGAGCTGGGGCGCTGCTTCCTTTACACGGACGCACAATTCACGCGTGCCATAGAAAACAGGGCATCTTCTGCGAGCAGGCGGTGTGGTAAGCACGACGGCTTAATGTGGTCAACTTTTACCTACGTGGCCCTGTACACTGAAATTATTGACCGTTGGGTACCTCATATTTGCACATTCAACGAAGAACAAATTCTCGAAAAGAACTATACGTCAGGTGCCTAGAGCAGCGAAGCTGAGCCTCTCTACTTAGTTTAATTTCTCGTCGCATGTAGCAACACACTACACGCCGTGACAACACACTACACGCCGTGGCAACACACTGCACGCCTGGCAACACTACACGCCAAGGCAACACACTATACGCCAGGCCAAAACACCACACGTCGTGGCAACACACCACACGTCGTGGCAACACACCACACGTCATGGCAACACACCACACGTCAGGGCAACATACCACACATCATGGCAACATAACACACATCATGGCAACATACCACACGTCGTGGCAACATACCACACGTCATGGCAACACATCACACGTCATGGCAACACATCACACGTCATGGCAACACACCACACATCATGGCAACATACCACACACCATGGCAACATACTACACATCATGGCAACATACCACACGTCATGGCAACATACCACGCGTCATGGTAACATACCACACGACATGGCAACACACCACACGTCATGGCAACATACCACACGTCATGGCAACATACAACACGTCGTGGCAACATATCACACGCCGTTGCAACATACCACACGTCATGGCAACATACAACACGCCGTGGCAACATATCACACGTCGTGGCAACATATCACACGCCGTTGCAACATACCACACGCCGTTGCAACATATCACACGCCGTTGCAACATATCACACGCTGTTGCAACATACCACACGTCATGGCAACATACCACACGTCGTGGCAACATATCACACGTCGTGGCAACATATCACACGCCGTTGCAACATACCACACGCCGTTGCAACATATCACACGCTGTTGCAACATACCACACGTCATGGCAACATACAACACGTCGTGGTAACATATCACACTCCGTTGCAACATACCACACGCCGTGGTCATTTTCACCACAAGGGCAGTGGCAGAAAGAATCTTCATGACATTGCCCCGGCTCGTCGCAGTCCGCATTTTTTGAGCAGGTCGACCCCAACAAACCTGAGCAGAGGCACGACTGGTCATTTCATCCCACTGGTATTTAGGATACGAGACAAGAGCGAGCAGCGCACTTTATCAAAGCGGCTCCTCACTCAGGCTACCGTTCTGTCATAGCTTGTCCATTGCACCAAATGATATGAAATATTTATCTGGCGAAACTGAATTTGGATCAAATGGAATTGGATATTCATCAAATGAAACTGAATTGACACCAAATGAAATCGAATTTGCCCCAAATGAAACTGAATTCGCACCAAATAAAATTGAATTTGAACCGAATGAAACTGAGTTTGTACCAAATGAAATCGAATTTACACCAATCGAAATTGAATTCGCAACAAATATACGATTCGATTTACAAAAGCTAAAGCTCCATCAAAAGCTAAAGCTTCGTCAAATGCCCCTAAAATTTATATAACAGACCAAAAAAGGTAAAATGAGCCGCTCGTGCTCAAATTTGCCAACCTTTGAAGAAGAGGAAGCTTGCGCTAACTGTGACACGGAAGGGGCCCTCCACGACCGGGCAGGTCAACACCAGCAGGTAGCAGCGAGATGGATTATATTTCCACGCATACACCTGATTCAGTCAGCCTCTTGCATGTGGAATGAATGTCATACATTTGGAAACATTTATTCACTACAAGTAATTTACCTAGGATACAGGTTTACAATCAAATGAGGAATGACGAAGAACAGGGATCAGGATATATACCACATGTGGTCTTTTCAGGTCTTTTTCAATTTAATCACTCAAAGTTTTATACATGAATGTACAGAGGGAATATTGGTAGAGATCAGGGAGCTTCAGAATTTTCCAGAGTTGAGTCAAATTTATCAAAATTTAACCGCCTTCTCTAACTGCCCCGTTATTAGGAATACCGACCCGGGAATTTTCTCCCATTTAAATCCTTAGAGCGTTACAGAGAGGCGGACCGACGAAGCAAGCAACAACTGTGCAATAGTATATAGTGGAATGATGAATACCAACATCGAAGTAGTACTTACCACAGGTGTCACAAGAGTAGACGATACTTGGTGGTTTGAAGAAGTACTGGTAGTGCCAGCACAGGTCTGGAGGACACGTGCATTGTCCGAACCGACACTCCGACTTGGGGTACTCCCAGCAGTCGGTGTCATTCACACACTCTGCAACGTGGAAACGTGCACGTGTGACAACTTTTCAGAATTAAGAGTCCAACGAGTATCATATCGGAAATGAAGAAGCAAAAACTGCCACGCTACATTGAGTGCAGTGGCCCCAAATAGACATCCCTCCATCGTGCCAAGAATTTTTTAATTGAAAAATTCGGGAAATATATCGGTGATAGTTATTATACAGGTGATAGCGAATATGTATCAAGGTACGATTCTCTAATGTATCATTTTTGAAATTCCTAAAGAGAAGAAAGCAAATTTTGCAGACAGAGTTTGCAAAATTTGCATTTAATTATTTGAAATCATAGTCAACGTATGCTGTATGGTGAGAATCCTCGAAGGAACTTAACTATTTACCTGAAAGCTAGATAAATAATAATCATGCGGTAAATAATTACACCGATTAAATAGAGCGAGCAGGTTGTGTGTCTCGTGGAAACAATACAACGGGAACGAAACGACTGAAAGGCTTCTCTAAGTTGACAGACACGTAGCGTGCAAGTGATACATAAAGCAATAATGTAAAAGTAATGTATATGGACCACGTATTTATTTTTTATGTCGGAGATAGTTATCACGAAAAAAAATTAATTTAGCTAGTGGACGTGTGTTAGCTAGTCGACATAAGTCTCAGAAAGCACTAAACAGTATTTCCTCGAGCGATAATTTTGTATTGTGAAATAAATGCTGAAAATAAACGCATCAATGTACATAGGGGCAGACAATTTTAAAACCTGTGGCTAGATAAATAAACTAATTAAATAACTGCATCAAAGAAATGGATACAAAACATCTCGAAAATATTTGATTGGAAAGGGTACATTAAAACTATAAAACATTAAATTAAGTCGACCACTGTATTATATCAGCAAAACATCAGCTTAGGTAGAGTATTAAATTAGAAAATTTTAAAAGAAATGATTAGATACGCCCCCATATTACTGCTAAACAAAATCGCTCGGTAGTACTTCAAGGTTGAAGCCCCTTATCAACCAGCCACTCTAACAGATTTTGAAAGCTTGCCACCATCCGTGTTCTTACAGAAGTTAAGTCAGCTGAGCAGACTGGATCATTAGTTAATTTAAAGCCCCATCCACATGGAATGTGGCACGAAAACAGCGAAGACAAGAGACCATTCAGCATGGAGGGGCAGAGAAGGGGGTGGGTACTGTATACATAAGGTGTGTTTCTACACAGGATCCCCTGCTCCTAGCAACAGTAGGTCAAGAATGAAGAGAAAGAAAAGTCGAAGAGAAAAATAGAGATGAAGATGTGAAAATTGAAAGAATGTACGTGGGCGCAAAAGATAGTAGTCCCGACGGCCTGTCCACAGCTGAGGTAAACCAAGCAGTAAAAGTCACTCAAGATATTAAGATAAATGCAAGCGGTCTAACATTATTCAAAACACTTCAGTAACGTGGATAGTTGTTAAACTTACAGGGGTTTATTTCATTGTAAAGTAGTCAGACTTTCAGGCCCCACTCAACTAGTGCTTACTGCCCACTGTCGGTGCCTGACATCGACGTAGAAAACTTGAAAACTTCAGCAAGTTTTGAAGAATCAATTCAGAATCCCCTTGTTCTCAATTATATAATATTTTATAATAAAATGAAAAAAAGAATGACTAGTATCTTTAGTCAAAAACTAGTTTAACATCAAGATTAGCTAGCATCTCTGCGAGAATGGTTTCTACAGAGATCAAGGGCTATTTGTGGTCATGTAGTTATCAGTTCTTTATTCATACGAATCATTTATAATATTATTTTTTTATTTGAGATAAACCATTGAAATGAAGATGTTAACCCAAGAAATGAAAAGAGATGATGTCATAGGTGCACTTACTGCAATTATGACGGTTTTAAGAGTTGTGAGGTCATGTCATGCTACTGTACATTTTTCCAGTCTGAGGGTAAAGGCTACTGGATACATCGCTGTTCTTAAAACGATTGTTAAGCCCGGGGTGGATACAGAATCCAAAGGAAGGCTATACGCCTTTGAACAAGACTCAGCACCTTCTCGCAAAGCTATAATAAGCCAAGATTGGTTATCAGAGAATTGTCACGATCGCGTGGCTCCCAATCTATAGGCCATAAACTCGCCAGATTCAAATCCTATTGACTATTACGCGTGGAGCGTTATTGACTGGGAGACTGATTGACATTCTCATAGGAACATAGCTGCACTGGAGGCCGCCATTGTCCGGGTAACGTTCGAAAGGAATAAAGACCATTCAATTTTAGCCTGTCAACAGTTTCGAACCCGCATAGAAGCAGCCATTGAAGCCAAACTCTAACGGACAAATCCACCTGGACCGATGCGGACACCGTATGGGCCAGTGGGATTATGCTCGATATAGGAACGTCCCCATATGGAATCCGTATCTTGTCTACTTGGGTTAAGGTGGCTTCTTAGAATAATTTGATAAAGGAGTGTCATCAAGGATATGTGTACAAATTTGATTCAACTACGCATATTTTTCGCTAAAATATTATTTATTTAATATACTAGAAATGTCCTCAAATAGTCGTCGCACCCTGCACTAGCATCTCCTTGGCCATGCTACTGGACCCAGGAAACCCTCAACATAGCAGAACACTTTGTACGTAAAAAGTAATTAGCTTCACTCCTGAAGTAAAAAAATGAAAATAAATAAAAAACGAGTGGGAAAACTTTCCAACATGTACCTTGGAAGCCACCATACCTCGCGGCTCTGTACGTCCAGAAACGGAGACTGCACTGACACTTGAGTCACAACTTGAGGATGAGAGATATTCCGGCGATGACCCACGGCTTAAGAGGGGGGTCTGGTTTACCCGGGTAGCATTAGAGGTCGTCATTGGTGTTCGCTGCAGCTCAGCGGACTCAGGCATCTGTGCCTCTTCTTGAGAGGCGTCGATTTGGAAAGAAATTCTCTCATGGGATAAGTTGTGGTGGAGGTGAACACCATCGACCGCCACAGATACGAACAGATTAATCAAAATTGTGAAAAAAAACATGTTTCACTGGTTAATTAAACCCGCCGTCTGCGAACCCTTCGCGTCACTGCTGTTCCAGCGAGTTTATCGAAATCGCGCCACTCACAAAGTAAAAACTCTTCTTTTGAGGAAATTCAGGCAAACTAACGAAAAAATGACCAGTATTGACACGAGCAATAATACAGGAGAAGATCCGTTTTCCTCATCTTTCAGTAACTCAGTCAATCGAGACGAATGTAGCGTTGCTTTGCAATTGAAATAATATTCTGTCTCTGTAAAATATTTTTTGAAAGGAGCACCGATATCTGAAGGTGAAAATAAGCTTTATTCCTCTAATACAACTTTACTTAGAAAGCGCTGATTTACACTCTAGATCAAACCGTATACACAGTATACACTTGAAATTCATCGCACTAAATATTCACACCTGTAACATTGCTAAAAATGCCTCAAAATTATTATAATACTACAAAGTATTATAATAATTTATTATATTTATTCGTTGTGGTTGCGAGGCTCGCGACGCGCACTAAAGAGAAAATTTAGGGCTTGAGAGAGCGCACTAAAGACTGAAAAATACCTAATAATTTCAGCTCTTGCGAGAGGTGAACGTTCCTGGGGACGTTAACGAAAATTTGTCATCTACGAAACAGGTCTACTGCTCACATACCGTGCAGTAAAAAATCGATTTTCTCACTCGACACCAGTTGCACTTCACGACGATGTAAACGTCAAAATAGAACAATTTAGTAAAGTTTCCTTTCTCCAAACTGACCGATGACCTTTCATTTCCCCGACCTCTGAACCGTTGAAATAAAGTATGGAATTCGTAGAGGAAAATCTTCAGTGGCGAGGATTTGCAAGAGCTCAAAGAATGAAGAAGAGAACACGCGCTCGGCCATCGTGCCACTGAACAATACCAGTAACGAGGAACTTTTGATAAGATAAATCCTTATCTCTGTTGCCTGGGTCTAAACTAGCGTTGCGATTGCAGAAGCACAAACCTGTTTTAGCTTTCCCAATGGACACTTTTACGTCGCGCTTTGTGGACACGAACAGTTAAATCCCGCAAGTATATGCCACGCTGGTATTGCAAAATCTCCTCCTGGTGTCATAGCTGCAAATGTTAAAGCTATTCAGTTCAAGAGTTAATCAACCAATGAGGACGATGGTAGCTATGTATACTCTAATTTCTTAGCTAACGGCGTCAAATTCTTTGGACACTTCACGGTAAGAATAGCACTAGCAAAAGATAGTGACAACGGTTTTGTCAACTATACAGTGCATGCACATTTTGGTACCGGAATTATTGAAACACATAAATGAGGTAGAACTAATTATGTTCGCATTTACGTATTCAGAACTCCATCCACGACGGACTGAAATAGTTCACAAAATCGCATTTATTTCAAACAGGACAAAATTTTTTCTTCAAATTATATCTCTGATGCAAATATCTCAGTAAATCCTATTTTCTAAACCTATTAGCAAAACTCATTGAGAAATACTTTTCACGCAAGCATTAATAGGTTAATACCACAGATACAGACTCGGTGCGCCATTTCTGAGATAGTTTAAGTGGTGCAATTCGAGAGCGAGCACGTCATTCTCATGACCGGAACTAAGAGACTGTCCAGTAAATCGAAGCACACGCAGCATTGCACAAACAAAACTCGAATTCACTCACGTTGCCTTGCTGCATCGCTTGAGGGACGCCGAGAGTGACACAGTACGCAGGCCAACAGAGTCGTCTATGGTCCTCCACACAGTTCCTGCAGCTACGCAGTTTCAAATGGCCAGAACTTGTATTGGGCTTCTTTTGTGATTGTGCACAGGGTAAACGAAAGTTTTTCATCAGGTGCCGTTATATTGGTCTCTTGATACACAGGGTACTCGCAATAGAGTAACGTAAGCAGGGTCACAACCACCTCGCAATGGACGACCAGCAACACCAACAACGCAGTTAGCCCTACGACACTCAAATTAATTTCGCAACAAGCCAGCAGCTAACTTTGGATGGAAAACCTAGCTGCCGTCTCATGTACATTTGCAATAAGATCGCAGCTCGGTTGGGACCAAAATCTAGCTGCGGTTCGCGTAAATTTGCAATATGAACAAAGAACTAGCTACAGCCAAATGAAACGATCCAGTATTGTGCCGTTGGCCCTTCTAGGTTAGGAAAATCGAAGTGTACTTACATGCATACCACGTACGTTGATCTTCCAGCGAAGATAACATCAAATTTGAGCCGTAAACGTGTCCAGCACAGGCATCAACATCACAGAATTCTACACACAAGAACACGACACAAGTTGTAAAACTTCTCTCCAGGAGACGCGTGCGGTGTATCATGAATTACGTGGGTACTGTCAGGGTGGAGAATCTCCACCACTTAACATAAAGTATGGCGATGTACTCAAAGAAGAACTGATGAACAGGGCAGTGGTACACTGAAATACTGCGTCGTGTAACTGGAACACGCTCGAAAAAACGCAACGTAGGCACCAGAAAACGAGCATGCTGTTCTACCACCTAGTCGAAAATGTGACCTTTAAAAGAAAGGAAAATTTTGTAGACACACGAAGGTAAAGAGGATCACTTCATCATCCTAAGTGATCAAAAAGTTTCGAAGAGAAGAAGACAAATAAAATAGAGCCGACCCTCTTACACGAAGGGAGGTCTGTTGCATGGCACGTTGACCTCATCAACGTCTGAGAAACTGGAGTAAAAAAGGAAAGACGGGAATCTACCGAACTAAATACCGACTCTTCTCAACTTGAAACAGGTTACACAGGAGATGGTTTTCTCAAGTCATTAACTAACAAGTATTTGTATTAAAATAACCACAAAATAAGGATGGTTAACGCGTAAATAGATTTTTAACTAAAACTATTCTACACATAAATATCTCAACATAAAACAAACGTATTAATATGGTAAAAAATTACATTACACTCTGTAACTGCGAATGTTTACAAAGTTTACAATTTTTTATTAAGGAATTTACGTTAGCATCTCTGAGCGTACGCACGTTTGTCGAGGGGAGGTAGGAGGGGGGTTGGATGCCAACAGTACGTGGGACAGCGTCTGTATACAAAATCTAGTAACACTGATACGCTAAAATGATACACCAACTTTGAATACTTATTTTTGTCGTGTGTGTAATCATATATGTAGGCACAAAGAAGGAATCAATTAGGAGAAAATTCACAAGTCCAGATTCTCGAGTACGTATTTCTAATCAGCGAGACTAAGTCGGGGAAGGCCAGAAAAGGCAATTTTTTGTATCGGTAGTACAGAAAAATACATTATCTCACCAAAGATTCACCGTCATTTTTTGGTAGTTCGATGACATTCATTTAACATAAGCACCATAAACTCTTGTTATTTTTAAAATTGTGATTGCCGACTTGGGGCGCTGGTGAGCTAGCCATGCTCCGTGTTGATACCTGAGCCTGGCCTGAACGTGACTTGGAACATTCAAGTAGTCAGAAGAAATTTCATACCAACAGAATAGTCCTACAGTACAACGATTTGGGTTCCAAACGCGTTATGATCACTGGCAAGACGCGTGTGGGCAGCGAGGAGGGAAGTGGGGTTCGAATCTCCTTTCCAGAAGTTCGTGCTCCGTGAATAGACACAGACACCTCAGTCACACGACGGGAGTTGAACCTGGGACATCCTCACTTGGAAGCGGAACGCATTACCCACTGTACTACGGAGTCACCATATCCGCTCAATAGAGTGGGTATGCCAACATTTGAATTTTTTGACATTTTTGACGCGATTTCTCACAAACTGCCAATCTGTCTATAAGCGCGAGTGCAAACATTTTAAATTGATCTCATGACATTAAAGCATGTCTAATCAGCCTTCCAACATAAAAATCTCGAACAATCATGACATATAGACTGTGAGGGGGCAGGCCTGAACGTTATCAGATGTGGCTGAAACTCGGAAAAACTCAATTTTACAGAACTCTTAAAAATTAGCACTTGAGGACCAATGGCACTATATAAGTTTGACTGTTTCACGAACCAACAGCTAGATTTTCGTACAAAGCTACCGGCAGTTTTACTGCCAAAAAATTACGCGTTAGTGGCTCAGGAGACCCCTGTCAATTTTTTTTAAAAGCCCCCATCTTCAACCAAATCGTTAAACATGCAAAAACGCTCCTGTCAATTGAATTCTAACATCGACTTCTCACGACCACCTACCGCTCAAAGCAAGCGGCCATCACAGAGGAGTGCAATGAAGGTTCCGGTCAACCAACATCACAAGGAAACAAAATTTCACGCCTTCCCTCGGCACAGCCTGCCAAGCTGGCAACGGAGAGCTCAAGCATACCGAAGACACGAACCAAAGATTATTATTATTGATGCCGTCATGGTTTACAGCTCTCTATCCACATGAAGTATGGTCCAAAGAAAGCGAAGAGGAGGAACCATTTACAATGGACTATTGTGAACAAGAAATTTACGCATACGGTGTGTTCCTATGCAGGATCCCTTAAGTTAAGAGTACAAAGGAAAAAAACGATGATGCGATAGCTAAGATAGAGTAAAAATTGAAAGGAACAAAGTGGACACGCAAGATAGAAGTCTTGAAGGCTTATTAATAGCCGAAGTGAATGATACGAACCAATCAAGTGAAGAGAAAGAAGCAGAATCGATGATCCGCCCGCGTAAGTGCATCGTCCGGTACACAACACACGGGCTCTGGGGGCGAAAAAGATGCAAAGAATAGAAAGTGAAAAAAGAAGAAACAACTAAACCCATAACAGACTCAAGTAATAAGTGATACTGGTTCCGCTCTAAGTACTGAGATGGCGTCAGGACGCTGACGAGGATAGACACGATCAGCAGACCTCATTGAGCAGAGCAGAGGAGTCCTACACACCTCCGGGGAGCGCCGAGTCCCTGTGGTACACTAAAGGCTAATCTTCATCGGGCACTCGTTCTCTGTCGCCGTGCAATACATTAAGTGAAAATAATAATCAATACATATTACTCTACGAGACTAGGGAAAATGGTATTCATTTTGGAATGTTTCTGAATGAAGTTACATATTCGCATAAACAGGGAAAAATATTGCACCAAGTGTCTACTGAATTTAGAGCGAGCTTACAACACGGAGAAATCAGAGCAAGTACGCGAGGAACTTCAGTCAACCCTAAAAAGTCGAACTCAACTTATTCTTTAAATGAACAATAAAATATTGCGTAAACAGTCGATCATATCTCGTGCACATGTGCGTAAGTGCCCCCTAGCTTTGAACCGAACAAGAAATTTGAGAACTTAACTGTAATAATCGACGCTCAACGAATCCGTAACAATGGGGTTCGTATCTATATAAATAAAATGTATATGTTCGTTTACCTAAAACCCTAAATTTCCGAAAATCCTTCGCCGGTTGCTTTGAAGTTTTGGCACACCATTGCATTCGAATACGCACATACAAATGTTTTTGTAAACCAATTTTACAAACTCTTTTTGAAGAACACTTCTTGATAAAAACCCTCGATCTCCGGGACGTGCGCATTTCCGTTCATTTCGAATTACCGAGACTGAGTCACAGCAACGTACAGCTTAGCTTAATAATGCCTCGTATATGCAGTGACTTCTGTGCACTTCAGGAGCGAAGATGTAACTCCTAACCGCTGGAGTTCTGGAAGAGGTTCCAGCTGAGCAAAATTCAGCTTACACTCGACACGTGAGACCTCAAGAGCGCCGACTGCTTACAAGCTCTAGTGAGACAGAGGCAGTTCGTCAGAGGCCTGTCCAACACCTCGAAAACACCAGAAAATATACTTCCAAGAAGGAATGCCAGCCCTTACACCCCAGCAAGATGCCCACATGCCAGAAACCTTCATTAGGCAATAGTTCTCGACACTCTCGCTACCAATGAATAATATATCCGCGACAGCTGTACTTGCAATTGCACTGCATTCTTTCGAGGCTCCTAGGCTCTCCCAGCTAAGTGAGATATTGGATCTAGTACCGTAAGTAGGAACCCGAGTTCAATTTAATTTAACCCCATGGGTCTGATGAGTAGTCTCAGGAGTTTGGTGGAGATCGAAACCATCACGTACAACCTAAATTAGAAACAACTCAAAAAATTAAATTTTACAGATAGCTCTGTTCATCCTGCAATGACCAGTCATGAACGGCCACAAATGGATAGGAGGCAGAGATTGCTTGACAGCCCCAAACATTTCTACGTCACCAAGATTTCCAGGAGAAAAGTCGCTTCAAAGCAACCCACCTCGAATCAAATCACAGAGTACTCAAACTGTACTTCAAATACCGACCTGCTACCCAAACCTCTTCATATTTCAAAACGACGGGAGCTCACCCAAACAAAAGTCTGTTACAAAAATCCGCGTAATGAGTTCTATGGTTTCTTCACTCACAATTCCTACCACTGAACAAGTGTCGTAAGGTCAACCTTTCCTGAGTTCTAGGTTTTACAGCTAAGTTCGGAGTTATCGTAAGGCTAGCATAGTATTAACTGCAATACGACTCACAAAAGCTTCTTACGAGTAACTCACACTAAATCCAACCCTCTTATTGACGATAATTTTAATTTTCTAACCTACTCACACACGCAAAGAATCTCCACTATCTTTGTACGTGAATATCTATCGTTACACTCTGAAATTTAACCCTTTACGCCCCGGTGGGACCCTTAAGTCATACTTAAATTATACAAGGTGCGAGGGCTGTATGAGGGCACCTTTACTTTGTTCAATAAACAACACAGAAGCAAAAAATGTATAGATTTAACCAAATTTGTACAAATACCTTTGATGATACTTCTTCACGGAGATATTATATGAAGCCACCTTTGATTTCAATGAACGCTTCTATGCGAGTTCGAAACTTTTGACAACCTAAAATTAAGTGGTCCTTTTTCATTCCGGTCATCACCTGGACAATGGCGGCCTTCAGTGACGCTGTGGTGCTATGAAGATGCCGATTAGTTTCCCTTTTAACAACGCTCCACATGTGGCCACTTTCGAATTTGGAGGCCACATGATTGTAAAAATTCTCTGATATCCAATCTTGCGTTACAATGGCTTTCTGAGAAGGTGCTACGTCTTGCTGAAAGATGTATGGTCTTCCATTGGATATTTTATCTATACAGGGCTTAAAAACACTGATGTCTCCATAGCATTAACCCAAGACCCTGTGGAAAAATGTAAGATGGCATGAACTTCACTACTCACTACTCATAAACCATAATAGTTTCAGTTAAAGCAACCATGACAGCATGTCGTATAATTTCTTAGGTTAACATGTTAAGTTAAAAGGGTTATCTGTCATAAAAAATATCATAACTCATTCAAGAGTGTAATGAACTAGAAACTCTATGTATTAAAATTAAAATTACCTTCGCACCCTGTATATTAACTTTAACATGACTTGAGAAGGGCTTATATTTATCTTTCTGCATCAGGGACGAGTGTAGTGCGAAAAACACGAGTTACAGTCAACACTTTCACGCTTTATTACCTCAAGCCCGGGGCGCACATGAAAGCAAAAAATCAAAAGGGATTGAAGGGCTAAATTGCAGCGACAAGACGAGTGTACGAGCACTCAGCATGACAACAGCGACAGCGAGGCAGGCGGTCTGGGTCCTGGCGCAAAAAAAATGCATGCGCCTCGAACGAGGCTACGTATCTGATGCCAATTATAAACTTCATCACGAATTATTCGAACCCGTTGAGCAAGCAGGAAGAAAGATAGTAACACTATGACGGGAAGTTATCAAAATCCAAGAAATAAACACAGAGCCCAAAGTGCGACGCAAGTATTCAGCAAGAGACTTCCACCACAACGGGCCCGCAGCTGAGATCTGTACGGCTGGTCAAGCGTGACGAGGCAGACATTGTATCTGCATTGGGGGGACGGGCGGCACTGACAGGCCGCCACACAGCACTGGCAGGCCACCACACAGCACTGACAGGCCGCTACACAGCTCTGGCAGGCCGCCACACAGCTCTGGCAGGCCGCCACACAGCACTGGCAGGCCGCCACACAGCACTGGCAGGCCACCACACAGCACTGGCAGGCCGCTACATAGCACTGGCAGGCCGCCACACAGCACTGGCAGGCCGCTACATAGCACTGGCAGGCCGCTACACAGCTCTAGCAGGCCGCTACACAGCTCTGGCAGGCCGCCACACAGCACTGGCATGCCACCACACAGCTCTGGAATGCCGCCACACAGCATTGGAAAAACAGACCCACAATCTACACAGAGCAACCACGACAAACAAGCGATAGCAACAGCACACATCAGACGAGTATTATTCATCCGTAGAGGACTTCATTTACATGAATAGAACACATACTCGAAGAGCAGGTGTTCTATGAAGTAATTTCGCACCCATGACAAGTCTTTAAAATATTTGGTGGCAGGCTATGTCCCTCACACCAAATGTGCACGAAACGCATTGAATGACACAATCGTACCTCACCTTTCCTACGAAATACTATTCATTTTACCGCGAAATTCTACCCTTATCACCATGACTTGATTCATTGACGGCAGACTTGCTAAACGGATTCCGAACGGTGACCCACACAACGGGCACAAGAGCCGCGAACCGCCTTTAAATTACACAGCGGGAACACAAGGAAGCACCGTATCCAACATACAAACGACTGGACTACGAAGACCTATATTTAAGGAGCGTTACTCTCAGCACCACGCCGACCTCGTCTAGTACTAGAGAGCAAAGTCTTCTCCTTTCCTTGGTTTGGAGTGGGTACAGCCAACGGCTCCTACCTACTGTTAGCTGGATATGTATGAAAATATTTACAGAATCCGACCGTATCTTATGGCACAATACTTAAGCATCGCGTATGCGGTGTCATTAGAGAGATAATTATACCGTTACGACAGGGACCGACATATTAATGCCGTTAAAATATGAGAGTAACGTACACGCAAGAGAAGAATTTCAAAATTCAAAAGAGGAAACCAAACAATGGAAGCTAAATTAAGTACAGGACACATCAGAAGTTAGTGAAAGACCTCTTCCTAAGCTGACATCTATGTATAGCCCCATTACAAATATATCCAAGCAAAATACAACAACCAAACCCGTTAGAAGCAGATCGGAAAATAATGTTTTTGAACTTTTCCTAAGAATCGTCGCATAAAAATGCGTACGCTTCGTATTTGACTAGACCTTGATCACTAAAACCATTTCAGAGCTTAACATGGAAGTGTATCGCTGCGTCTACGTTGGGGGGCCCTAATGTTGGGTGAACCATGAGGTCATTCGTTCTGACCATGGTTTGCATCTGATATGTTTGCTAATGCCACAGCGTCTGACGTAGTCAACGGAGCTCAAGCGACGGATACAAGTGCGTACATCGAAAGACAATTTTTACTCCCCAACAATGCACGAAAAAACCATGGTTAACGTTCTCACAGAAGCCCTTGCAAAAGACTCAGCTGTAGAAACATAAAACATTCGTGTTTTTCAAGACCAGCGAAGTATAACAAATCGACAACCTTGCAGAAATTCGAGTCCGTAATTCATATTTATAATTTTTTCCCATCGTATATTTACGTTGAACGTTTGACGTGATACTCTCATGATCAGGTAAACGAAGCAGCCACAACACGTTGAAACAAAAATTAAAGCAAAGTTTGACTGCAACGAACTCGATGGCTGCTGCAGCATTACCAGACACCGACCACACGCTTGGTAATTACCCTTACGCGGCACTCTTACAACGTCAACGGCCACTGTCGACATATGTGGATATCGTAGTTGTTGCAGTCACACGGTCATCGTCATCAAATGCGAACGCCGTGGTTCTCGCGTTTGCATGCTTATTGTCAATATTTATTAGGAGATTTGACTCCCAGGATTACCATGTTGAAGATAACTTCAGTCGTCTTCTTCTGGGTTGTAAATTATTGTCAACATGTGTGGACGCCGTGGTTGTTGCGATATGGTCACTCTCGACTTCATAGACCAGGTGAATGCCAGGGCACTGATGGATTAGAATGTTGCCACAGCACGACCCCTCACTCGGGGCATGACCAAGCTTCAGCGCCTCACCAAATCAGCAAGGAATCTCGATGTGCGAACATCCCTCCCTCCACTTACTAATAACTGGCCTAACGAACAAAAATATATCAGGAAATTAGGGTCCACTCACGAATTAATTTCGCCTTACGATTAAGGATTGGCTTAATTAGTAATCGAAAACGAATTTTCTGAAGAAATTTGATTTGAAAGGTTTGTTTTTGTAAGTGGAGGGTTCACTGTGCACTGATGCGAGAGGAAGTAGTTCTAATGCACAGCAGACACCTTAAATTTCTATAATCTGTGCGCGATGGCTAAGCAAGTAGTAGAAACTACACGATATGAAAGAAGTGATTCTCGAAGTTGATAATAAAAAATGTAATGTCCCCAGCCAAACTCGATCGAACTTTTCGTTTGCTCACAAATGAGGGTATTTACCCTTCAGAATCTGATCTGACAAAAATAGAATAAAACAGAACTATCTTCACAAGAAATAATAGTTTTAGTGTATCAACAATTTACGACAAAGATTGAGAACTAAAAAATAACCCTCAATAGTGAGCCTTACGTAGCAATAATTGAGGATGGACTGAGTTGTTGGCGAGGGACGAACATGGTTCAACTCAAACAACACGACACAAGACCGCTCATTGCTTCACGCCTAGCAGCACACCCAGCTGTCCTCATAATAACTTTACATTAGTTGTCGAGGCGTGAGCCCAGCATTACCTCAGTTTCAACAGCTTAGCTCCTCCAGCAGAATGTTCGTTCCTTATACAGTTTTCTAAAATGATGCAGTCCTATCATCAGTAACTGAAAGAAATCTTTGTTTCACATCAAAGAGAATCGTGCAGCAAAGAGTTCAGTGAGAGCTTTTATCAGCAGGCACAAATTTGACTCGATGCGTACCACAGTGAGGCGGAGTCCCTCATGTTACCTCATTCGGACACGGTGCCTCCAAACAGCATGGCCGTGAAATCATCATCGTCCTCCTCGACTTGGAAGCATGACGTCTCAGTCGTGGGTGACATTAAAGCTTCCCCAAGCAGGGGCAGTTCCGACACACTAGGCATGCCGTCGTAACTGCCAGGGTCTGCATCTGTGAGGTCAGGATTCGGTGGCGTGAGGTCCACACCGTCGCAGCTCACCGCAAACACATCTTCGTTGCTGAGACCACAAAGAGTGTTGGCACTGAGCTTAGAGGGAGACTCGGGGCCTCGGAAGTTATTGGTGTGGTGCACGCACTTGTGGTCTCCGTCCTGCCACAGTTGCGCCTCATCTCGTAACTTGCTCATGCCTGAGTTGGAGGCCACCGAGTTGTCGTACAGACTCAACTCCTCCGTGTCCTCCAGAATGGGCATACTCGAAGAACGGTTGCTCTTCTTCTTGAAAAATAAACTTTGAAGCCAATTTTTGGATGAGCTAGAAGGCTTTACAACTTTCGACGCTTGGACAACTTTACTAGACTTGTGTTTCATGAGTTTTGCCTGTTCTTTCTCGACTAGTCTTGCTGCTTCTTTCAAATGGACGAGAGAAGGCGCGCAGGGATACTGAGTGACTGGCAGATTCGTTCTCTCTTCAGCCCAGCCAGCATTGGCCTCCGTGTTTTTGAGGACATCATCCACCCAGTCTGGTCTCTCCTGTTCAGCTGCGGGGTTCGGCAGCGATCGCTCACAACTGACGTTGCCAGTGGCAGTTTCTTCGATACGCAAGCACAAGGACGAATTCAAACTCGACGAGTCCATGGATTGACTTCTGGTGGTCCCACGGCGGCCAGACGAGAATTCTACGTTGGGCTCTGCGCTCTGCGTTGCAGAAGCGCCATTTGTACCAGGTTGTTGACTACCGTCTGCCCCAACCACTTCATTCGCATTCGGTTCACTTTTTCTCAAGGTGTTTTGGCTTCCCTCACCATGGCGTCCACCTTCTCTTTCACTACACTTACTTTGAATCTGTACATCATTGTTCACCACGCTTTCACGTTTCATCGGCCCTCCGTTACACCCGTTGTGAGCTTCAAGGTCGCTTTTGAGATCATGACCACCGTTGGGTGGACCCTCCAAGTCCCTGTCCCTGCGACATCCGCTCCACAAGAAGCTGTTCTTTTTAGGGCGCCGCCTGTAGGGGGTGCCTGTCGTGGAGGCGCTGTTCTCAGAGCGCCTCATGAGGGGACCCCACAGACACAAGCGGTCCAGAAAACTGCCGTCGTGGATCCACGTCACCAGATACACGATGTCCTCCAGCAGCCAGAAGCGCTGCAGGTGCGATATCTAGATGCGGAGAGGAAATGTTTAAATAATTATGCCAGTGGAAAAACAGTTAGCCCTGCTGAGTATATGATGCGCACCGCAAAAAAGTCATGCTTTAATGAATCAATATATCCAATTAAGAAACAAGATAGTTCTCATGTTTCTACGAAAATAAAGAGTGTTACCTGTTCGCTTCTAAACTCAATGGTGCTTTAGGCATCGTACATAGGTCATGCTCCTATAGGACCGGAAATACGATATATGCAGAATCTTCCGTTCTCAAGAATTTTTATCATCAAAAATTTACCGTAAGCGATGGTTAAACCGGAAAGGTCAGAGTTATTTTTCTACTCGATAAGAAGGCGTGCGACAGAGGACCTAGAACCCCGTTCTCCCTTCAGTCTTATATCGGCCACAGCGGCAAGGAAGGTATACAGTCAGCGCGCCTTATATGGGCCACAGCGGCAAGGAAGGTATACAGTCAGCGCGCC
>VOMN01081053.1:0-11766 GCA_014899125.1 Orchestia grillus
TTGAAAATGGGTTTCCTTTTTTCTGGGACACCCCGTATAGCTGAGATCTGGTTCTTATACTATTTTTCTTATTATACTAATCGGTCTTAAAATGAGCTCGCGCAGCTACTGGACTGTACTTCCCAAGGAACTTTCTACAATACTTGCAGCAGCAATAACTATTTCTGTTTTGCAGAGACAAAGGCGAGAAAACACAACAACACGCAACAACTCAAATGCACAGCAACTTCATCAATTATTGTAGGAGCTTTCTGCGGTAGAGACTAGGTATGCTGACTATGCGGTTTTTGTGTCCCAGCAATTTACTGCTCAATGACTTCAAAATATCAACAATGGTGAACAAATTCTTGCCGTTACGCTGGATGAATTTGATTGCCCTAAACAGACAATCGTTGGTATTGGTTTTATTAGGCTAGCGAGGGGTCGCTCATCCTTGTGAACACTCACATTCCTAGAGCATTCCTCCACTCAAACTATTCCTCAAATTTGTGTGCACCAATATTCCAAGAGCAGTCCTCCACTTGAATTATTCCTCAAATTTGCGTGTACCCATATTCCTAGAATATTCCTCCACTCAAATTATTCCTTAAATTTGTGTGCAGCCATATTCTTAGAACATTCCTCCACTTAAATTATTCCTCAAATTTGTGTGCACCCATATTATTAGAGCATTCCTCCAATCATGTCCACTAGAAGATTCTTGTCTTACTCTCAGAATACGAGAACAAGGTTGTTGTCTCACTTCTACAGGCTGGGTGTGAATACGAGAACAAAGTTGTTGTCTCACTGCTGCAGACTGGGTGTGAATGCGAGAACAAGGTTGTTGTCTCACTGTTACAAGCTGACAAGGAATGAGTAGAGTTATTCATTCCCACAAGCGAGTTGTGCGCTCAGGCTTGATCAAATTTTGCAGCTTCAAACACCGAACGGGATCAAAAAATTTTATTTTTTCCACCCGTTAATTCAAGTGAATGAAATATTCAAAATAAAATTTATTTGTGTTCCATTCTCGTCGATGAAACTGAAACTGTTGAACTACTTAATTTAGCGGAATGTAAACTTAAATATTACAGTTTAGTAGTTCTTACGAGATTAAAAAATTTACGTAAGTTGCTAAATAAAAATTGCATTTCAAATTTAACTGTTTCGTGAAAAACTTAACCTGAGGAACTTGAACCAGTTTTCGTTTTAAATATAATCATCTCGCGGAAATAACATTTTATTTGTGAATAAAAGTTGAATATTTTTTTGAACGAACTTTTCTCATTATTTGAATTTCAACTGACATTGCTTATTATTGTTATCTTTTTTCAGGAAAATCACAGTTAAGAAGAGATGGGAGTTGTAACCTGGCATTGCTGTGCAGAAGACAGCGTAGGCGGCTGGTGTACGAGCTGTGCACAACAGCCCAACACAGCAATGGTGCGTCGATTTGCTGGCAACAGCTGCAGGTGCTTGGGTACCACGTAGAGCTTGTTAATTTGTTTCAGACTTTATCCTTAGTTCTAGGCACTTCAAGTACGTTGTAATAGATTAGACATCAAGAAGGTCCATTTCAACGGAAACATTTCAACCAGTGAGTTTCTCGAGTATTTTGCCGATCGCAGAATCTCGAACTATTGACAATATTGGAATTCTGTGCCCACCTTCTGCTTTGTCAACAACAATTACCTCATTTCTGGATGAAGTTAGTCTGTTTTACAGTGGAGGTTGCTTAAACAGAAGATTTTAATGCCTTTAGTATGCGTGGTGATGCTTCACTGGATTGACATCCAGAGCATGGCAGAGGCAGCGGGCTACCACAGCTCGCCATTGGATCTGAAAACCGCACTTGCTGGAAATGTTCGGTAGATCAAGGGGTCAGACTGTGCTAGTTGTTCTGCAGCAAAATAACACTACTTTCTTACCATGTCTTGCCAACCTCATTGCGATACGAGCTGTTGATCTTCCGCACATGCTGCGACAGCCCTGCCTTCTCGTAGAAATCCGTAAAATCCCTTGTCGTGCCAGGCTGGTAGCTCTGTCCAGCTAGTGACAGACTGTCAGTCGGGCGCTGCAGCGCGGTGTTACAGCAAATCACAGCTTCACAAATTCCTCCTTTTACGGCTTTCCTGGATAACAGGAAGTTATAGAAAAAAATCCCTAATTACCAGGGTCAGTGTTAGCTAAGTGATATTTAGATATGACCGTAAAAATAGAATTTGATTCCCTGATCTGAATTTGAGGGAAGTTTCAACAGTTTATATGTTGCTTTTGACTGTACATCCAGAAGAAGTTATTCAAAGTATTGTGAGATAAAAATGAAATCAGCTAATTTGCCATGAATTCGGTTTTACATTCAAAGGGCTACGATAAATTACTGTGTACGTTCACGTTAAATTGTTACATATGCACCTATAGAAGACAGTAACGTTCCCAAGAATTTCACGGTCATAATTTGTTAAATTTCTGAAACAATCGAAAGTGAGGGAGAGCAATTGTGATCTCGAGCGAAAACCGTTAGCCTATCTTGGACATCACGATTAAGCTGACCGCGGAACATCCGTTTTGGGGGGTCGCTCTTCAGCAGTTTCTCGATAACCATTGCTGATAAGTGGAGTGACACATAAAGAGTACATTGAGGTAAGATAAACTTAGATAATACCGCTATTATACTGATAGCTCAAGAGGAGCTCTCCATTTCAGAAACCCGTAGAAACGAAAGCGTCCGAGCCACAGTTACTAAATAGCACCAACGTTCGTTCTGGCATAAGAGATCGTACAGCAAGGCTGGCCGTGAAACAACGAGGCGCCTGAAGGCCGCGTAACTGTCCCCTTCACTAAAGATATCGCTGATGCGCGAGACGACTGATTTTTATCCTGCTCTCTGTGACTCAGAAATGGTTGGGGTGACGTCAATACATTATCACGAATTATCCCAATGGGAATTATTGAGGCCTACACTTCTTTTATTCGAACTCCTGGAACCTTTGCTCGGAGTGATCGGAACACTTATTCTGCTTGATGCCATGTTATCCCTGTAAAAAAAAAACTTAAAGTAACCTGATTTTTGAGACAGTTTTTACTTTTCACTTCCAGTTTGTTCGCCTGTTGTTTTTCACCAAAAAATGTAATATTTTAAATACAATCATGAATGAAAGAAAGAATCAATGAAAGATACAATCACAACCCCTCACACAACACCACACTAACACAACACAACCCCTCACNAACACCAACCCCTCACGCAACACAACCCCTCACACAACACCACACTAACACCACACCACTCTGACACAGCCGTAGCGGTAGAGGCGCAACTCACACGTAGAATTTGGGTTCTTTACCCCGTTGCCCTGCGACGCCTGAGTGGCAGACGGTTGATATGATCGTCTTCTCTGTCGATGGAGTGAGAAAGAGAGCTATGCGATGGAAAAACGTGAATTTCATTTTAGAACTGCTGTCGCTTTCACTGTCATGAGACGAGCTAATATGATAAGATTGATTAATGTGTACAGTATGGACGAGGGTGGATCGAGAAGTTCGGGGAATTTTATTGTGGCAATAAAAATCATGTTAGAACAAGGTTAAACATGTCAGACCACATCAATGAGTGTTAACATTGCTTCTATAATAGTTACATGCAATCAGTTGTGCAGTTGGGGTCCATTTCGTTCAATACCGCCGAGACGGATCCCTTGAAATACTGAGGTGCTCTGAGCGCACGCTCTTGGCACCCATCGCGCTGGGGCTTGCTTAGTCCCAAATTATCGTGCAGAACAGAATTTGACGAGTCAAATGAAATGTCTACTAACATAGTGTCTGATTAACTGTTATTCTTTAATCTTGTTCAATTCCATGTTGACCAGTCTCAATGTTTTGGTCATTTTTTGTGTCCGGTCTGCCACTGCGACGGTTGTCTGTTAGGATGTCCCTCCTTTCTTTGCATCGCTGAATCCGTTCGCTGACCGCACTTTTCTCTTGAGCAGTTGTACCGTGAGTTTTTTTTTTGATGCCACCATGATCTGCATCCCCTTTCCGTTCGAGTTTCACCAGATTTTCGATAATCGATCTTACCTCAAAATATCTTTTCTCCATTGTTTCAAAAGGGGCTTTTCTACGGAGGGTCTTCCATGTACAACAGTCAGCGCATGACTGATTGCAGGCGATAGCAGCGAGGGCAACACTCCGCGATGTGCACTGACCTGTTCCACTTTGTTTTCAACTTGATGTTTTTATCGCTACGATAAGATTCTGCGAACTTTTTGATTCCCCTCTGTAGATAACGAGATAACTTTATAAAAACTTCTGAACGTCATACATATTTTTTCTTTTACATCAACATTGGAAGTACCTATTTACGTACATTTTTTGTGAATCGTTCAATGAGTCCTGATTTATTTATTGGGAAGACTCCGTCGTTCGGGGAAGACTTCTGAAAGAGTAAGATATACGCGCGGTAAATCAAGGTGCGCATGAAATTAAAAGGTTCCTAAAATTTTGAATTATTTAGAACAGTTGGTGTTTCAACATTTGTCTTTTAGTTCGAAAAAGGTTTGAGGAAGATTTACTTTTAGTCATTAGAGTAAATCCTCCAAACGCACCGTCGTCAAATATCTCCCTCACCCGAGCTGTGCACAGCTTCTTTTTCTCTGGCCTAAGTTTTTATCTCTGACAATGTGAAGGCATTTCTTTGGCAGAGTTACGTCAGGGTCGGAGGAGGTCCTAAGCCGTATTATCTGCGAGCAGAATGGGCCCCAGTTTGGTCCTCATTGAAGTGGCACATGGCGTGTCCTTCTAAAGAACCCTTTCCGAGAGGACTAACGTACCATGCACAGGCCTATGGCTATTATTTCTCAATCAACGAGCGACATTTGCTCAACATTTATTTTTATAAATTCTATTTATCTCTGGATTAGGTTAGATTGAATAATGGAAGTAATAAGTAACATATTTCTTTGATTAATGCATTCGATTTCCAGTACTAAAATGATTTCTTACTCTCACACTGCATCGCAGTCAACTCTTTCATCAAGAGTACACAAAATTTTTTAGTTGAAGTTACATTTTAATCAATGATATCAAACCGCACCCAGTACAAAATGGCTTCAGAACATTTTGAATATGTCTAGAGTGATTTGTTGTGCTCTTCAAGTATTGAAAGTATTACTCAATCTTCCCAGTTCTAAGTTTCCCAACATTAACGAACTTTAGCCAGCATTCATTTATCGTTAGTTATTTTGTTCTATTGAAGTAGACTTCATCATAAATCCCACAGCCAACTGTTTTTTACACAATTTACTCAGAGAGAACTAATGAAAGATTCCTTAATGGGTTGCGTGCCTCTCTTAGGGAATCGAAACCGGTAATTAAGTCTAACTGTGAAATTGTGTTCCGACAACCCCAGTCTGTCCCCCCACCGGTGGGAGCTGAGGTACGAATTGCGTTCCGACAGCCCCACTCTGTCTCTCCACCGGTGGGGGCTGGGGCATGAATTGCGTTCCGACAACCCCAGTCTGTCCCCCCACCGGTGGGGGCTGAGGCACGAATTGCGTTCCGACAACCCCAGTCTGTCCCCCCACCGGTGGGGGCTGAGGTACGAATTGCGTTCCGACAGCCCCACTCTGTCTCTCCACCGGTGGGAGCTGAGGTATGAATTGCGATCCGACAGCCCCACTCTGTTCCCCCGCCGGTGGGAGCTGAGGTACGAATTGCGTTCCGACAACCCCACTCTGTTCCCCCTCCGGTGGGAGCTGAGGTACGAATTCCCAGGCACAAGAGCGGCTGGGTCAAGTTTGTAGTTTTAATTATGGTGCTTTCTGCAACTTCGTCCTCAGGTAAACATTGATTGCCGAGTTCGAAATTTTTTGAAGTAATTTCAGCAACGTTTTCTTAGATCGATTTCAATTCTTACACAGCATCCAATCTATTACATCACTCCGGCGCAGGTGCCTTCCCTGCTTAGCATCACCTCATTCTTTTCTCGCCGAAAGTTAGTTGTTGTGCTTTGGGTACTCCAGTTTTTGATGAGGCCGCGACGTGTGTGAGCCTGTAGAGCATAGTTTCTGAAGACTAGCTGATACAATCCCTTCTACGCGCCCGAATAGTCGTTTTCTCCTTAATTTTAAGCCCATTCAGATACTCTATCGTTATACTCAATTTCTTTATTGTGTTCTCAGAAGTAGTGTTGGCTGTATGTTTAGGTGAATGTTTAGTTTTTGAAAAGTTTCAAACCTAATTTCTATTCCTTTTGTATAAGAATTAAGAGAACTTGAAAGCCTGCAGAATGTGATAGTTTTTCGCACTTATTAATGCATTGAAATTGAGCCTATCACCATCAGTTTTTTTTCATTCTATTTTACGGGATGCGAATAAGATGATGTGTTGAAAAAGGCATTTGGCACATGAGGCATGTTCATACGAGTATAATAATAACGGTGTCAGTTTTTACCTTCATGATCTGCGACAATTAATGAATATTTGCTTTACCTGCTTAAGCGTGTCCCCTGTTCCTAATATTATGTAGTTCTTACTCTAATTAAGGAAACTATAAAACTTATTTCGGTGATCGTTTTCTCTTTCCAAGTAGAACATTTAGAAGAGGTGTAATTGAAGCAAAAATATTTTCTTATTTTATCTTGGTCACAATGCAAGTACAACGTTTGCGTTCCATCAGTTTGGTAGAAACAGTTACTATTAAGGTAAACATGATCTCCATTGCGAGATAGAGTACTGTTCGCTCGGCTTTGAGCAGTAACAATGTACTTCCAATCAAGAGCGGGGCTTGACCTACGATGAACTTGTCTTACTCATAACATTACTCATGATAAAGTGAAGCCGTGACAGACAGCACATGCTTGTGACTCATTGAAGTCGCGTCGCCTGACCGCTAGCGTTGTTGCCACACGCGTTGATCTCAGAGCGGCGTAAGTCCCAGCCTCGTCGCCTGCCTCGCTTTCTACACTTCCAACAACTCTACAACAACAGCTCTTGTTTCACTTCTATGGCCAACTTAGTGACACGATACCTTTGAGGTAATAAAACGTTCGCTCCACCTACAGTTTTTCTAAAGGAGGATCGTTAAAAGCTCGGCAGGACGTCCGAGCGGCCCTCAGCGCGGCAGCGTAGAGGCAGCGTCGCACGAGGGCGCGCGCTTCATCAGGCAGGCCACCTCAGCTAATTCAATTTACCCACCTGAGCTCTGGTAACAATATTCCAGTGACAAAATTTTAATTCCATTTCCGTATTTAACGAACAGCTGTTCAATTGTAGTTTCCAAATTCGTGCTTAAATTTCTTGGTCGAATGGTTAGAACCATTTCCAAAAAATTAACTAAGATGTACGAGACTTGCTTTAAACTTCCTAACTAAAAAGCTTATCTCTTTTTAATGATGCACTCATTCATATTGGATTGAAAAGTAAATTCATAAGCCTCTGAAACATTAACAGGGTCAACATATTTTCCGGGGCTGAAATAGTTTTGTTATGAATTTTCCCTAAGACTCCTACGTAAAAGAGCTTTAATGTACATTCGACGGCCTTCTAACACCACTTCTTACACTACAGTTGAACAGTTGGTTAAAAACGAGCAGAAATATCTAAGTTAACTTCAGCGCTGCTGCTCACATTCCGAGAAATGTGGTGAGACGGTGGATATTCAGGATGGTACTCTAGGAGTGTCAGTTCAGAGCCAGAGAGTTGTGATCTACAAGTCAAGTGTGCCCTGAAAGCTACTGAGAACTGAGTGGATCGTCTTCAGTTCTTTGAGCAAATCTGTCCTGGACTCGGCCACCTCAGCATTGCTGGAAAACTCACCGGCTGCACAAATTCAAATGAGGGCTGAGAAATTGGCCTGCCTTCTCCGTACATTTGATGCCAGGGCAGTGAATAATTCCAGTAATAAGGGGGTGATGGGTCTCAAGCACTCCAATAATTCCAGTAATAAGGGGGTCATGGGTCTCAAGCACTCCAATAAAAATAATTCTCCATTTTCTTGTCTACAAAATCCTGTGCACAAGCAGAGGTACGATAGCGGCGCTGGGGTTGGCGATTTATGCCGCATGTCATTGGATGCTGTGTTAATCTTCTAGCATAACTATTCCCATTTCACAGGTTGAGTAATGTCTGAGTTTGGAAACTCTTAAGTTGTATTTCCAGCATTAGTATTACATAGTTTCCATGAATATTTTCACGGCAAATAGGGGCAAATCTATTACTGTGATAAATTTCTCGCATGCGAGGTTATGAATTAAGAAGCAACACAAAAGCATTCCACCACGAAAACAAAACAAAAGGCCGTATTGGTTTAACTTTTCCACCCTTTGTGCCAAGCGTCGCTTGCATCGCTATCGCCCGGGCCGCTATGTTATCAGCAGAGAAATCTTACTTTACTTCTCAACAGACGGAAGCCGTTCGGAGCTCGCATAAAAAATCCCGCATTTCTGCTCCTTTGTATCTTTTGTCGAGTGCTTCGATGGGTGTAAAGTGTTCGCCATTGTGGGTAAGAGCGGCGGTATTTGGTTATTCTCACGGCCTAATGCATCGCACAACTGAGCCCACCGCTCGGGCGGCGTCGCGTGGCTGGCGGCAGCGTTGGGCGGCGCTGCTTGGCTGCACGCTGAATTGTATACTGAAAACACCAAACAAACAGCAAATATTCGTAAGCTTTCTATGATGAGTTATCAATACATCTTTAAATAGTGTAACTTTTTTCACTTCTACTCCACTTGAAATGACTATTGCTTCTCAGTACTCACATATAATTTAAGAATAATTGAGTAAAATGACATTGTAGATACAGTAGTTAGAAGGAGTTTCATTATCCGTTTGGTTTGTACAAACGGGCGATGTTCGTAGGTTTGTTGCCCTCTTGAAGCTCCAGTAAGGACATCGTTCCTCACACTCCCCGTGCGGACTGATGGGTGCCACGGCGTTTGAACTGTTGAGCCGTACGAGTGCCAGCTCTCGGTAGTAGTCAGGGACAAATTGTGAACTTTAAATTGGTGACAAAATTCTACATTCAACACTTTCAAGGGCATATTGTTATTTGATAGAAAAATAAGAGAAAATGCTGAACCATTTCCCAACGAGTTGCCAATTTTCTCGTTAAAAACTATTCTAGTTACTCGATCCATTGTGAAGGGCCAAGCGATTTTCGTGGCTGTGTACCGAACTCGTTGTTAGCCGCGCACGGTACTAAGCAACGGCTGAAACATTTCCTGCATTGTCTCATGAGTGACTACCATGGTTTCGTGGACCGCTCCGTGGCAGCCATGGAGCAACGCCATGTTTTCGTGGACCGCTCCGTGGCAGCCATGGAGCAACGCCATGTTTCCGTGGACCGTTCCGTGACAGCCATGGAGCAACGTCAAGTTTTTGCAAGATGCGCAAGAAAGCATCAGAGCTCTCGCACGTCTGGGGCAAATTTAGAATTGCCGATGTCCGAATCTCACAGCCTGCTCACGCGGATCTCCAGGGCTTGGGTGTGAATGACCTGCATGGTTTAAACTACTGATGAAATTACATTGTTAACTAATGAACAAAATCGCGTATTAGTGCTGCATTTCTGAATCACATAATCTTCTGAGGAACTCATTGAGATCTTCGAGTGATTAAAATGTCAACTAGGTTTGGTCGCATGAGTGAAGTGACCGCTACTCGCACACGTCAACATGATTATGTCAAGTTCTCGTTCGGGCCGAAGTCTTATTGACTTTCCAGTCGCGCCCTCATGCTACTTCGGAATGTAGAAGTTTGCAATGCGACTGGAGCTCTTAAATTTCTATGCCTGTTAGTAGAAACGTGAAGTGCGTGAGAGTTCATGGAATGTAAACTATAAGTTATATATATCCATATAGAGTATAGAAATACAAAATGCTTACAATTTGAATATTAGTTAAGGTTTCATCCATTCGTAGAAGTGTATTAGCTCGGTTATTATTTTTGTACAAAAAATGGGTGAGCAACATGCCAGAATTTACGCTCTGCAAAAAGCTACACAAACGCCGCACAATTTAGGACTACGTTACAATAACTGTGCGAAGTCTCTTGTCCTGTTGAAGATACAAAAAGTTCCGGTTCAAGTGCAACATCAAAAGAAATATTTCACTAATGAACTGCCGGCTTTGTGTTCGTCTATCGTGGCAGCATGGGAACGCTGCAGACAAGAGCTCGAGGAGAGCTTTTTCTGTATAAATGTAAACGGACGACACAATGGCACCGCGACCCACTTCCTATTGTGATTTGATCGTACGTGTGACTCCCATTAGGGCGTCGGTTGCGCTGCGAGGTCCGGTACTAGTGTCGCGCTAATTCGTGGAGAACCTCACAAATAGCTGGCATACCAGCAATAATTTGTTCAAATTTTAACAATATCCTGGCCAACGCTCTTGACAAAATAGTTCTGCCTTTTTTGAATAACTCTGAACTGTTATCAAAGTGTTTTTACTCGGCGATTTTTTATTTCGTAGCCAAGAGTATCTTAACCCTTTCACTCCCGTTAGGACGATAGAAAACATTAGGGTCGCTTGCATAACAAGTGATATGAAATTCATTGCGCCACTGATGAAAGAAGGATCTAATTGGCTGAGAGTTCACACGAGGCCGCAGGTAACTGGCGAAACGTAGGTGCTGTGACGTCACAAATGCGAGGTAGGCGCCAATTGCGCCCCAGAACTCCCACACAAAATCTGTGGGACACATTATCCCAAAGAGAGTAAAAGGGTTAAAAGATGAATGGAGCAGTTTGAGTGACACTGTTCCTGAGTTGTCGTGGCAAAAATAGCAAATGAATAACTATTTGTAACTTATGAAAAGAAAATGACACCAAATTTCATTTCAAAGTTTCACGTTCTATAACTTGGTTATATTTCATTAACGATGCTGTAATCAATCTTTTTATCCCGTCAAATAATTTTTATCTAAAATTGCACCTTCAGTTACTCGATTTACATGGAACCGAGACCGATGAATGGAGGAGCACAGCCAGAGAGGGTGCTGTGCGCGTGCTGGGGCAAAACTAGCGAATTCTTTACCTTGATCACAGTAAAAATGGCTGAATGAGCGTTATATATTATCATGGTGCACTCTTGAGCGCAGAATTAGATGCTAAAATATTTGAATGTAATGTAAAGTTACTTAAGCCTTTTAGAAATAGTTATGATTGTGCTGCCGATGTACTTGGATGTTTTCAGTGCGCAGTGTGCATGTACTAGCCTGTTTATACATGTGCACCTCCGTGTACGTGTACTCGTCCGTGCACGTGTACTCGTCCGGAACGTTAGTTCTAATTGCTGCATCGGCGACTTTCGTTGTGCCCAAACGTTCATTTCATGTTGCTTTTTCCTTTCTTTTCCAAGAGCAGCAGTTGTCTGAGTGCGATGATCGCTTGTCATTGCAGTGATGGCGGTATCTTTTTTCTCACGATCAATACAGCGTGTACAACACATTTTAGTTACAATACTAATGTAAGCTTTGACGTTATCTACGTGTCACGCTTAACAGCCAGCTTCCAAATAGAAATATTTACCTAAAATTTCGCCCTTGTTTGTGTATTTGACTTTTAGATTTCAACATTTTAGACTGAACTTGGACAACTGAATACGAACATCATTGCGTACAACTTGTTCCAGAACAACTGTCTTGTGATTTGTTCATCAAATTTTGTGACTCATGGCACCATAGCGACACAGGGCGAGCGTGTGAGACGCGGGTCCGACGGGGCAGGCAGTTACCGCTGCCGCCTGAGCTGCTCCTCCTCTGCTGGTCAGTTATCGCTGCCCGCCTGAG
>VOMN01081054.1:0-20143 GCA_014899125.1 Orchestia grillus
CAACACACAACACACACACACACACAACACACACACAATACACAACCCACACACAACACACAACCCACACACAACACACAACCCACTCACACACACAACACACACAACATACACACAACACACAACACACAACTCATAACACACACACAACACACAACACACAACACATACACAACACCCGCACAGCCCCTGCTCGCCAGCACAGTGCTCTCACCACAGCCCTCACGTGTGGCAGACGACGCAGAGGCGAGCGCCAGACCTGCAACATTGCGCGAGGAATTCCTGGTAAAATGCAAGTGAAAGTTACCCTAAATTGCTGCTGTACGCAGGAAAACTTTTCTATGGATAACATCAAAGGCGATTCTTAGACGACGACTCAGATTTGTAACATAATTCGGTATGAGCTTCCTTTCGTTGGAAAAAATAAGAGGGATTTCGCGCTTCTCTCATGCCAACTGTGATGAATTCACAATTTGTGTGTGTTTTGCGCATATTAACGATGCGAAAATTTTATGGATGATCGTTCACAAGCTGGGGCACATAATTTGTTTAGTTGCTTGCTGACATAATAGGTCTTGCAGCTTTTGAACCTACTCCGAGGTTTGTTTTTGCAACTGTTCATTTGCTGCTCAATTATTTTCATCCTTCTCTCTCATTCATCGAACGTCATTGTAACATTACTTTACCATAATGTATCCTCCATTGTTTTCCTCCTGTGAACATAACTGTACCCCCAACTCCTTTTCTTACGGGCGGGTAAACAGCAACGGCTATACCACCAACTAGCCGGCCAACTTTGGCTTAAAATTGCCGTAGATTTTATATGTTTTATTTGTCTTAGTAGAGAGGTGCGGCAGGCGGCTACGTTTGGCAGGGCTCCCCGGCGCTGCGCATGGAAAGAGTCAGAGAATTTGGGAAAAGCGTCCGGCGGTACATTTGTGTGCCAAACGATTCTTTTATCCTCAATTGTGATATATAAGAACGAGCGGCTTGTTTGAAATTTTGAATAAAAATTAATAAATAGTCTTGATAAACAAGTATTTTTCGTACTTTCCATAAAAATGAGCTCAATTGCAAAGCTTAGTTAAATTTCATATCATCAAATGAAATTTTCAAAAATATCCCAGATGTCAAATATTCCCACCTTTCTAAATTTTCTAGAAAATTATGGAAAATACCTTTTTATACATTTTATTTCTCCAATGCATGAAACCACTATTGGTTGATTGGAAACACGATATGCCAACTATCATTTTCCAACAGAAAATATTTCCTTAGCCCAGCATGCCGAGATAACGAAAATGTGCATTTTTTTTCGCTTGTTGCCAATAAAGATCAATAACAAGGCTAGTAAAAAATGGTGCGATTGTCACAAACTACAAAGGAATATTAACGAATTTACAAAATTTCTTTGAACGCGGAGCCTCCGTTTACTTTCATCGGGACGCCCCACTGCCATTGTTGAGGGATTGAATGCTCAAAAATTGCTCATGGAATATTTTTTGTGGAGGCAAAACTAATTTTTTTACTGAATGAAAATTGAACTTTCCTGTATCCCTCATCAGATATCTTAAATTTTATCTCGGATTGATGATCTTGTGATGCATATGAAAATAGCACAACGGCTCAATACCTTTCAAGCCCCAAAACACCTAGTTTATTTAAGTGAAAAACCTCAATGTTCACAATTTTCGGGTTCAGCTGATGATCGCAAGAAAAAATGAATTCAAATAGATTGATCTTTGTGCCACTCGAGATGCACCTTCATGGAGTCAGGAGAGGAGGAGTGGGCCCCCGTCACCTGGCCTGGACACCAGAACAACTCCCTGCTCCAACAGAAATTTTTTTGAGGAACTTTTAAAATAAAATATGGATTTAGAGGATTTTTAATAAAAGTTTTTACATCACAGGCTTTAAGAGAAGGTGTTGTATCTCGTTCCTGAGGTCAACCTAAGACGTTGAAGAAAGTTTTCTGGAGCGAGTGACAGATAGGGGAGCCATCGGCCACCCTGAGGCGCTAGGATCCATGCTTCTCCATCGGCGTCAGGCCGCGCCTATTTGTCCCAATTTGTTAAGTCCTGAAAGTCTTCGACGGCTGCAAAGTGCACCTCACCCTGGCAGACAGGAAAACTCTTCAAAGACTGAAATGTGCGAGAATATTTCCTAAAATATCATTTAGTAAAACCTGTTCAGAATCATAAGGTACCGGCTACGCAGGAGTCATCGGCAGGAAACTCTTAACTGAGTATTTTTCTCTCGCACTCGAAGTGTTAAATGTCTGAAAACTAAATAGTTTTACCTGATATTATTAGTTAATTTTCAAATGAGAGTTTTGAATGTATTCTAATTTTTTCATTTGTACAATTTCGTACCGATTTTTGCTGAGACGCTTTTTTCGGTTGTGAATGACGGCAACGTTGAAATGCAAATCGAATCTGGGACGCTCTCTGTGGCCTCGAGCTATACGTTTCTTCTGAAAATACTGGCATATAAAAATTATATGCATCTACTAGAAAAGAAATGTAAATGAAAAACCAATTAAAAAATTTTTCTCTGCTGACTTCTCTCAAATTTTACTAGTATAATTTTACTAGTTTAATGCCCATGAGTTACTACTCAAAAATTGCAACACATAATTGAATTATTTTGTATTACAAATTTTATTTGAACAAGTCCAGCCGATGAAGAGTCAAATCGCACTTTCGGTATGTAGATTCTTGCAATAATTACGCTTCATCATCTAGACGCATCAGTGCTAATTTATGTATGTAACATAGTCTCTTTCTTGAAGCAATCAATATTTCATAGGAATTGTTATTGTTCTCCGCCAGTCAATGTACTATACATAATAAATGTAAAAACAACGAAGTCTATAAAAATTAGAAAGTTTTCGTGCCTTGAACCGCTTTCATGTAAATTCATGCCCGTACCATTGAAAAACTGTTCTCTCTGAGTGAGCATTCCTTTTGTTCTCCAGTTTCCACTTCTCCTTCAACTCAGACTTGCAGCTTGGCACCGGCAGAACTGCTGGCCTGACGCAGGCAACCCGCCACCGACACGTTGCATTTGTGCCCACAACTCGGGCCGTAAGTTGCGCCTTGGCTTGTAAGTATTTGGAAATGGGGTGCACGATTCAATAGTCTCGAATTAAACTAGAAACTACACTTGTTTGCTCAACGTGAGCAATTATGGCCTAATTTAAATAGCGGTGAAATGGCAACAATTTATTTGATGGTATGATTAAAATCGTTTCAGTAAAGGGTTCTTTTCGAATCCAGATTGTACAGAACAAATAAAATATATCAACACAGGAAGCTTGCAGAATAGAATTATTGCGGAACAGTGCCACAATATTTAGAACATTTTTGTTTTAAATCGTGAGTAAACATTTTTTAAACGCAAATTATACGCTTTTTTAGGGCCCAGTCACACCGTCATCGCTCAGAATTGCTAGAGCCTCCTATACCGTCTCTGAGCGTGGTACTCGGATTGATTTCACCCTGAAAAACTACTTTAAAAATATTTTTTATTTAATTTTAGGTCCTTGAGTAACGTAAATGTTAAAATAAGTGAATGAATAGCATCGGATATTTACGATGACATTTTTTTTAACATTAAGCTGTCAGGTTACATTTTTATGGGTGATTTGAAGAACGTCTCGGCTAAGTTTTATTTTCCCCAACTCTCGAGTTGTTTTACACAATCCGCTTTCAAGGGAACGAAATTACAACATCACGAGATATAAGAGCAAAGAGGGTATCTAGCATACAGAAATGGATTTTTTTCGGCACAATTCATTTTTTTGTTAAAAGGACACTTGATCAAGTGTTCTTTTAACACGACTGGATAGTCCCGTAATAAGTGTAGGAAATTTGATATATCTGTTATAAGACTTTAGATTTTTGTAAGAATAAATAGCTTCTAAAAGTTATTTCGATCTAATGATACAACTTGTCTCAGACCCAATTCTTCAAATTATCCCTACTATTATATTACACTAAGAAAAAATTAAACTTAAATCATGACCCCATTTCAGGATTGTGCAACTTTATGGAAAAAATTATTTTTGCAAGCATTATCTTCTCCTGTTCCGAAGGTCTTCTCAAGAGACAAGATACTAACAACAGAACATCAAGTTTACAAATTTTCCAGACGTTACATGGACACCTTGCTATACTCAGACACATGAAGGGTGACACAAAAAAGTGTCGAGATTTTCAAATACGTATTGTCATTAAATATTAATCCTGGGGACTTCGGCTTGGTCTCACCTAAAACATTAATTTTTCTTACCGGTTAAAAGCTGTGTTTGTTCACAGAAGTGGTGTGGGCATAGGTACACCAAAAATAATTGTGATTTTTCGCTCATTGTGCGAGCGAGCGCTGCAAGCGTAAACATTGAGTTTAATTCCTAAAATACTACTGAACATCCAAGAATGGAAAAAATAAGCATCGCCGACTTTTAAAAGAGTTTCTTATTATTCATAATATAAAAAATACTTTTCAGCTCGTAGTTATGTTTTTTATTCAACCTGTGACCACGCTTCTTTTCAAGACATTTTTAGACATCGGACACACTTCTAGCGTTGATTTTAAATGATTTGTGGGTTATTTTTAGGTATGTTTGTATTCAGGGTGATACGGTCACGTAAATCATGGAAATCAATTGAAATTCTTCGTAACCTATATTATTTACCAAAAAAGAATGCATGAAGTCAGATCGGAACTGCGCACATTCCATTCCCAACTCCAATGACACGCGCCCCAAAACCTTCACTGACGCTGTTCCGTGAGTAAATTGTGTTGTGGCATGGAGCTCCGTCTTGCATCCACCATACTCTGCTGAACAAGGAGTTCGAACAGAGGTACAAATTAAAATTAAAACAATTTTATTGTTCTCACTATTGATAGCGGTTTTCTCGTACGATAGCCACAAAAATCCCACTTTCCTTTTGAGTAACTGCACCTAAATTATTTCCGGGAAAAATCATTTCTGAATTTCAAAAGTGAGTAAATTAATGTTTAAAATAATATCAGTAAGAGGTCTTTACCTTGAATATTTACTGAGTAATTAGTATTTGAAAACTTCGACAGTTATTTTACTCGGCCTGTATAGGCAATCGAAAAAAACTCATTGAAACAGCTTCACAATTTGTTTCATGTTATTGACTGATAGACTCGATTACTTTCCGCAGTCAAATTTACACAAGAATAATAAATCGGATATTTGCAAGGTACGTGGTCAGCACCTGTCAAGAGAGCCTGACCTACATTTCCGTTAACCTACATAGTCCAGCTGTATTGAACCTGTTCCAGTTGTTACAGCTGCGGTGGAGATAGCAAGAGTGCCATGACGCGTGGGCCTTCAAGTTGTCCCTTGCAAATGTAAAAAACACATCGACGTTGTTAGTTCAGAATAGTGTTTCATGTAGCAGGGGAGATTTTTCCCCACGAAAGTGTACGTCATGCACCAGGCAGCTGCTATCAAAGAAGATTCGAATTGTTTACGTTTTTGACTCCAATGAAATTCCTTTCCCGATATTGGAAAAGGATCGAGCATGCGAAGAAGGGAGAGTTAAAAAAAAGTTGTTCCCATCGTAGTTGTTTCAGGCGAAGGAACGATCAAAAATTTAATTTTCAAAACTGAAATGGAGCACATTCTGCAATGTGGGCTGCGAGAATCTCTCTCCCCTGATCCGTGAAAAAACTGAGCTTTCAGTGTACATTAAAATCTGTGTTTCGCATGCAGAGTTTGGGTTTATCCTTTATTTTCATCTTAGACGAGAGACGCACCGCTTCATCGACCCAAACGTTGAGAAAAAGAACTCGTTTTCCCATTCATCAACGTGAATGATGAGCACGCATTTGCAGGAGATTTCAAGTGATATTTTTTCTGGATATAGTCATGATATTCTCTATATTTAATGCAGTTCCAAGTTTTCTTTCTTTTTTCTCGCTTATGATTTCATTACTTGGAATTTTTTCTTTGTCCTGACATGATTTGAATATTACGGCAGCCATGACCGCTTTTTTAGCTCTGCAGGAGTAAGAGAAAAAAAGAGCTGCAAGTACACTGCGGCAGGCATTTTCCAGTCTCATTCTCGTTTGAATTAAGAGATGCTATACTGATTCTTGTGACCGATTAATAAGACGTTCACTACATTCTTGCTTGACTATCTATTTGTAAATCTTAAAAAATCGTGAAGGAAAGTTTCCGGTTCACGACTCATGCTTTAGGGGCAACGATTCCCTGCTTTCCCGTAACGATTTCTGGTTCAAGAGAAATGACTCTCGGTTTCAAGTTATTGGTTTCAGATTTCTGAAACGAAGGTCGGGCTAATGTTGCGACCTCCCGTGGCTGAGCTGAAGGAGTTTAATTAGACTACATCCTGAGGAAGATCGTGTTTATCTTCCCGAAGGCAGAAGAGCAGCCTCTGGAACAGTATGCTAGGAAGAAATGATTTGAAGCTTCAGTGAGCGCTCTTTCCACACTGCCTGAATAAGGCTACGCAGAAGTTGGCGGTAATCTTCAAACAGTTTGCGGTTTCTTCTTAAATTCAGTGAAAATTTGCCTTCTATTTATGAAAACGTTTCGTGTTTTTAACTTTGCTGCTAAGTGGTTAATCATTCAATTATATTTTCAAGCGGTAAATAACCATAGCCAATGATCTATTCCTTATTTCGAAGCTAAACTAAAACACTCTAACATCAGATTTATTTAATTCTCGTCTTGGAAAATTACCCCAACCAGAGTAAATTTTCTTACCCTTCCACACACATGATACCTGGAATGCCTGATACTGGCGAATTTCACGCTTGACTGAAGCCCCGATGACCGACAGCTCACCCGAGATCACGAGGCAGGTTTCAGAACGAACGCAGCGCTATGTTGAGGGCGTGATGTGAGGGTAAAAATTGAGAAGTGAGGCCTACAACAAGTCATGCAACGGACCATCCATCACCATTTCTTGGTATTAGAAGCAAGAAAAGAGATTTGGAAGAGGTAAAAATTGTACAATGAGCGAAGGCAGTCAATATGTGTTTTTGCAGCACACTTTCTGCATAGATATTTGTTTTTTAGCCTCTAAATTGAGTGTAAGTATTTTTGAATTATGAATCACGATCATTAAAGTTCATGTTTCGGCTTTTGAATTTGCTCCTATTATTATAGATCAAGCAAGCGATTTCTTTCAGTTATTAGCTTTGCCTTTAAAAGCCGTTTGAAAAAATCAAGAATTTAAAACTATTTCATAGTACCAGGTATAAAAAATTATTATTATTCCAACTGGAGGCGTCATTAAAGCAGACTGAGGAGTGAATTTGTGTTTCAATGAATTTTATGTGCATTGACACAATGTTACCACGACTTCAACAATTGTCAAGAGGAAAGAAGAGCGTGGATCAAAGTTTTTTATCGTTTTTACTTCTTCTTTTTAAAAATGTCTTAAGCCCAGTTCTTTTTCGTTGAAAAACTAAAGGTTTCTTTCGTTCTGAGTAAAAACCTCACATCTGGGCTCAGCTAGTCGTTTGCTCTCTAAAATAGGCCCGAAGAACATCTTTTGAAGAAATTTTAATGGTTTAAGTTTACAGTAATATTATGCAACAATGCCAAAGACAGTGACTAGAATGTTATGAAAAATTCTAGCAAAATTTCACTGTAGTTGGAAGGACACGAACATGAGTACTGTAATTCTCAGGGTGCTCTGCTCTATCATTATTTCAAAGCACCCCAGTAATTTCAAATCAAGTGGTTTTAATATTCCTAATTTTCATCGTTCTAGTAGAGTTACAATACTAGAGTTTTTGGAAATAGATAAACGCTATTCATTGAAATTTTCAGCGCAAAGTCTGACTGCAAATACGCAGCTCATGATCCGCAAAGAAATCGATTCCAGTAAGGTCGATTGGCAGCCTGCAAGTGTACCCTCGGCACGTTGATCTCTCATTGAAATTCAAAGAAATGAATCTGCCGAAGTAGACAGGAGCAACGCTGCCAGGTCCCCTCAATCTGAATATTGAACGCATTCCCACTGGCCATCAAGCGGCAGCTACGACAGGCACGCCAGTTTGGGACGCCGGGCAGCGCATTAGAGAGGCGGACGTTGGTAGGTTTTGGGGAAATAGCACAAACATGGAGGCATCCTGTAGGCTCGTCATCCGCCTGAGTGCCTAAATTATATGTGCTTATTCTGCCAGTACCTGAAATTGCTGTTGTAAGAAATTATTAAGAATTCTGAGGATCCGTACAAACTGACCATGTAATCAGGCAAATTGCGGGCACAAATCTAGCATTTGTCTGTGACCGCAATGATACTAGTACGTACTATTTAATGAAATATTATTTCATATTGAGGTTTATGTAGATTGGATTTTAGTTAGCTGAGTTCATTTTTATTAGAAACGAATTGAGCACGGTTATTGGGGTATTTGCGTGACTGAAAGGCAAAAAAAACTACCGAAACACTCTCGAGGTTCGGAGAATTTTTTGCATCTCGGATGTAGCTTATAGCGGTTTTAATCTGCAGAGCGAGAGACACGCTTCATGCCTGGCACACCGTATACTTTATTGTTAAGATGAATCGATACAGTCATAAACCAGCTCAGATGTGGGAAGATAATCCCCGTGATGAAGCTTATATTGAATATTTGCTAATACGAGCGGGTTATGCTATTTTTTTGTAATCGATTTCTTAAACCAGAAATGATAAACATGGGTACAAAAGTTATTGAAATCAATACTAAGTATTTGAAGTTTTTGTGGCAATATTAACATAATTTCATGCTTTAGATAAAGTTTACTCTCGAAGCAGTCCCTGCACGTTTGTTGCTTAAAGGAAATGGACCAAAGGACAAACATACAAAACTTTGGTGAAGATTTTATCGACGCCGTAACTTTTTGATGGCCTTTTAGCGACTGGATCTAAAACCGCTGAGACTGGAAATGCAAATCAGGGCAGCAAAAAGCGTTTGGTGGACGATCGCCTGAGCGCCCTGAAAACATCGATGAAATCTACGCGGTAGCGGGACTGAATTTTTTAACCATTTTCGTGTAGGGTAGAACATGCAACGGATGGGAGCTTATGAAATATCACAGCTTCATGAAACTTGGCTGAGGAGAGTTTGATCGCGCACAATAGCATGCGATGAATTTCATTAAGATAAAGCAATGTACAAAAGAATTGATATGGACAATGTCTTTTCTACGTGCGTGAGAAGTGGCCTGGTCAATTAGAATATGACAAAACGAAGAGGGTGAAAATATTAAGTGTAATGCTTTCCTGTGCATGTAAACCAAGCTTGTGAGTGGAAGTGAGGAATAAGGGATCAATAAAAATCGTGATAACATGAGCATGAAAGAATTAAAATAACTGCATGGAATTTTGAATGCATTTAGGCTGCAACTTACATCCTTCAGGCACAGGAAGTTTTTATTAATATCACACTCCTGGAAAAAAAACTCTCTTACATAAGCCTCTCCTCCATCCTGCAGCCGCTGTCGTGTCGCGCAGCTTGGTGACCGCCAGCCTCGTGAATGCTAAATAAATTGTCCATGCTCAATTTTTTGAGCGTTTTGCTCAGAAACTCTTTGAGGTCAGCGTATCTTAGTCAGCCTTGAAGTGCAGCAAAACTAAATGTCAATTTTAACGGACAAACCGTCGTTTATCAGTACAATATTTATGGTACATGGTGCACTTCATAAATATGAATAAGACTTTTCTGCGGGTAACTTTTTAAGCATCACAACATGTAGCGTTTAATCGCGTAATTTTAGGTGTTTAATTTCTTAAGAACTTCACACCTCATTTGCTCTCACTTCGTACGTGTGCGAAATTTCATATTAATCTGACAACTTTCACAGCTCCGGCACTCAAGTGACAGAAATAACTGGCGCTACTTCACGAAAGAATTCGAGCGTGCTAGCAAGTTGTCAAAGTACAATTGCAGGCTTATATAGGTGATAAGACGCACCACTCAATCTACATCACAACGTAATGAGGTCTAGACTGGGTGCCATGCGGTTAGCAAGACGTGAAGTCGTTTGCATGTTTCGATCCATGTGAGCGATGGCTGAAAAAGATGATCCATTCCAGCATTCGGTCTTCAGTACTTGCTGTGTAATGAACACTCACCTAAAAAAACAGGAGGATTTCAGTTTCGCTGATGATATGAGCGGGCATTGTTCGTATAAATTTTTTGATATGCATGTGCATGAATAAATTGACGTGTTAGAAAGTGAGCTTGGACGTCGGAACAAAAGCCTGCGCTAACGTTTGTACTTAAGTAAGTTTATGTGCAACGCTCGTACATACGATCGAGCTATGTCTTTGAGCAAGCAACTCCGAAGCAAACATACATACTCGTATAATACCAAATGTACATACATTTGCATTTAAGCATGATGGCTTCATGAAAAATGCCAGCACATGTCAAAATGCATTGAAAATAACTATACTTTTATTATTATCATCAGCAACAAAAATTGATAAAACAACTGTTGATTGGAGATAGGTTTCTGTGACTTTAAACTGTTGATAGATTTTTGAGGCGTCTATTAAAGTTTTCTGTAACGAATAAAAGTCTAAGTCGCCTTCCATAAAGTTCTCTGCATTTTTTTGCTAAAACTAGGCCTCCGAAATTCGTGCTACCTGCAACCTCAGAAGCGAGCTTTGAAGGCAGAATTTTGTTGTTTTTGTGCTCGAGTTTTGTGTTGAATTTTTAAGTTACCGGACTCGAGCATCCTTTGAGATGCAAAACGAAATTTCAGCCAAATAAGCAGCGAATGAACTTAAAGACGTCGGTCAGAGGAACAAGCAAACGAACGCGTCCTGAGATATCATTTCAATGGCGGCTGCTCACTCGCTTAGGGATCAACTTCGTGTAAAATGAAAATTATCGTGTGTATTAGAGCTCGACAAGGCATCGTTTTTATGCACATGTCGCCTGCTGCACCATGACTGCAACTGAAGAAGTTTCACCTTCACTCACTGAAAATGCTACCACTTTGAACTGAGATTACATACGATTGTTCCCGACTCTATCACCTACGTTCCTCTCCTCAACCCCTGTTCTATTACCTCAACCCTCACTCTATTGCTCTGATCCATTAAATTCAAGACACAAATAAGAAATTAATGACTTTATTTAACCAAATCGTAGAAAATAGTGGATCGATGCAAATGATTCCCATTTGGATTTATTCGATTTACGGATCGATTCATCCAAATCATTGTCACTTCGTGACTTTTATTGAAGGGACGAAAAGAAATAAAATTTTCGACAGCTTACGATGTTGAACAGCTTTCTTCACTAGGGATTGATAAAGTATCATTTACAGCAACAAAATTTGTAAGTCTGTTTGAAGCCTATGAACTACGCTCAGTTGAGAGCATCGCCCCTCCTCCACTTGGAAACCATTTAGCCTCCCCCTTTTGACCACCATTAACCACAGTGTAACCACGGCCGTCAGACGACTATCCATCTTCAGTGCTGGATGGATTCTTCAATCCATTTCATTTTGCCTCGTTTCTCGACAGTTTTTTCTCGACGGCAGCGCAGTTAATGGTGAGGCAGAGACACGGAGCTTCGATTTCGGGCCATGGTAATGTTAGGATGAGACGTCTCGTTTTTAGCTCGATAGCCATCACGATAGAGCATTTGCTCGAAAGCTTAGAAGGACTTTAGAAGCTCCGTCTGTTTTGTGCAAGAGTGCAATTACGTCGTGAAACTGAACCGATCAGTCGTTCAATTTGAATGAGGGTATTTAAAATGAAAAGGATGTTGAAAAGAAATGCTAGCGTTCGGAGTGAAGCTTTACCACTGAATTACTCTGTAAAAAATTAATTACAGTTTGTTTTACTCAGAAACTTCTTAAATTTTCAAGAAATTGAGAAGTTTACCGTTTCATAAGCCGTGATTCATAAATTGCCCTTGTACTGTGCTTCATCTTTCAAAGCAATAAATTATGTCAGCTTTCTAGTACGATTATCGTTTGTAGAATACCTAATATAAATAAAGGATATATTTCCCAAAACATCAGAGACTGTAAGGGTTACCAGCAGTCAGTCGCTATTGGAATTACAACAGTGTTATGTATTTATTTCATTTATTAATGATTAATTCTCGTACTTGCACATTAGCAACAGTGTTACTTACCTTTGGTCCTCTAATTAGCTAACAGTCGAGCACTGAATTTCAGCTAGCAATTCTGCCCTTAGGAATTACACACAAAACTTCGCTTCAACAATAAAAGAAATAGTAGAGATTTTCCAAAGTTAGTGATGTAAAGTGAGTGTTTCCTCTTCTTTCCATGCACTGTTGAAAATATTGCACCATTAAATTTGACTTTGAAAATCCTTCTGTTGTTTGAGCTATCATTCTGGAACTACATACTTCATTCTGCTCAATTTATTGAACTGTTTTTGTTCATAGTTATTGATGTGAAACGCAGCCTTTCAATTCCGACTGTGTAAGAGTAGGTGATTATCATCCCTAATAAACAGTAATCAAATTCATTTTTTTGAAAGAAGATTCAATTGAACCACACACACACACATCAACAAGTCTCAGTAGCCATCCAAATGATTCTCCAAGGAATTGATTTCCCATAAGTATGTGTGATAGAAAATTCTACCCGTTCATCACTTGTAGGTATGAAATTGAACAACACATTCGTATTTCGGCCTGTCCCTGTGCTTGGGACGAATGAAGTTTACTCAGAGGAGCTCGAGACAGCAATCATTTCACGCGTTTGAGCGAGTGTTTCTCGCTGGCTCATCGTGCTAATGGACAGTTCATGTCCTGTAGAGCCGCTCCTGCCTCCGGTGGCTCATTCCGTGGCAGACGACAGTCAGCAATGCTTGGTCAAAGCCCAAAAGTCGCACCGACGTGCGTTTGGGAGTCCAGCCCCTCTGCTCCTGCAGCTGTTGTTTGTCGCGTGATATGATAGCGGCATTATTGGGGTACAGGCGGTATGGCATTGGCGTCTTCAAACGCCGCATAAAATATTCCTTATTGCACGACAAGCTGTGGCTATAAAAGCGGCTTGCATGTTTTTGTAACTCTGGCCCTGGAGTGACCTAGTTTTCTCGATGAATACGTAACGTTGCACTTTAGTTGGTGCCTCCTAGTAGTGCATTTATAAATGAATCATTGTAGGCATAGTTAATTTCACTCTTCTCGATAGGACCTCGTCTTGAGGTCAGAAACTATTAGAACTCCCATTCCCTTTCATTTACTACATTAATGGGTTCAGAAACAAAAACTTCCAAGTGTTTTACTACCTATAAATTTATTAACGCCACTGTACCCTACATATTCACGTCTTCGAACTCACCGAATTGATTATAAGTTTTCTAACAGCGTCATAGTGCCGTGAAAATTAACACCGTGAGGCTGTTAGAAGTCAATTGAATTTTTTCCATTGAGTAACGTGAGAGACCAAGAGCACGTCATCACACGTCTGAAGCAGAGTGCGACTTACAAGAATAAGCTTCAATGAGTTACAAGGGCCCCAGACCATGCGGTCCGAAAGCGCGCCATCCAGAAAATATCCTGTTGCCCAGTCGCTGTGCAGGCATGGGATGTAGAACCCTGGTAAGGACATTTACAGGTATAACATGTATTCCATGTATTATTACCATTATTTACAATATTGGCATTATATTACTGGTTGTTTTAGTGGTGAAATCGTTATTAACCTTATAATTAAAAACACCACACCCAGATACCAAGCAACAGAAGTACCTGTTGAAGCCCAAAGCAACCACAAGATGTTCTTTAATTTTTGATCAAGAGTGTCAAGGAAGAATTATAGATTTAAGGTTTTCCCTACACCGTTGTTCCGGCGGCAACACCGTTTGCTCCGTTTATAAAAACTGGAGCGAGCGGCCAGTCCGTACAGTTAATGGTCAGATTCATCACTGTAGACAGGTGTGTTTAATTAATTTTCACGGTAGAGGTAGATGTTGATCAACCTGCTGGGGAGTGTGAGTGAGGAATATTGGTTCATTGGTCTCCCTGCTACTCTGAATGCTCATTTTCGCTACTATTTCCCAGCAGCCGCTGTTCTTACGATCCATGTCCTACCCAGCTGCATTGGGTCTAGCAAACCCTAACCCCAGTTCGAGTACCCTCAAGCACACAAGCAGTGCGCCCAGACACCCACTGCAGGTGTGCCTTAATTAATGCCATTCTGAGGGCACCCCCCCTTTCATCCACTGGCTGTTCTGAATTGTACAATACCTTGCTTCATTAAATTGTGCTTGTGTTTGACCTTCATTTTTATACCTGCATCCACGTAAGTTGATTGCCTATTTAGTATATTAGAACAGAGGTTCCCGCCTTGCTGATAGTGAAGCAGACACGGTGGAGAGGGAACAACGTACCATTTACAAAGAGTACCTCCAAAAACCGCCACTATTGCAGTACTTCTTAGTAATTTGCACGAGCATCAGGTCATGCATGTTGAAGAGGAGCAGGTCATGCATGTTGGAGAGGAGCAGGTCATGCATGTTGGAGAGGAGCAGGTCATGCATGTTGGAGAGGAGTAGGGTGTCATCAGCTCCTGCTTGAGATGTACTTGCGACTCGGACTCGAGCCTACAGAAGTGGAGCATCTTATCGAAACGACAAGGAACTTGCAGAGATCTCTTGAGCAGGCATGACTTCCGTACGGTCGCGTCGGTGCTGCTGACTGGCAAGCGTGCTTGAAAATAGTGCAAGCTGCTGTTGTCATACAGGTGGAGGTAGAGTGAGTAGTACAAGCTGCTGTTGTCAAACAGGTGGAGGTAGAGTGAGTAGTGCAAGCTGCTGTTGTCATACAGGTGGAGGTAGAGTAAGTAATGAAAGTGGCAGTTGTCATAGAGGTGGAGGTAGAGTACGTAATGAAAGTGGCAGTTGTCATACAGGGGGAGTCAGTGCAATATTTCACGCTAATATACATAGCCACAGGTTATTTATTTGATCCAATTTCTTAAATGCCATAACGGTCTGTGTGTGTATCATACTGGCAGGAAAAAAATAATCGATAGCTTTCTTTCTTCAAAGATCATGGGAGCCAATGCTGGCATGGATATTCGTCACCACTCCCCCCCTTCCTTGATCGCCACGACCCCGTCAACACCAGACGCGCCACCGCGGCGCCCGGCGTCATCGGTGTCTGATGACGTGAGACGTGGGCAGAAATTTAAAACGAACCTCTTGGATTGGTCCTGTTGCCACGTATGATTTTTATTTAGCCGCGTCATTAAATTGAACTTGAACATTAAATTAACTATTGAACTTACCATATAATCAAGCTTTTAATAGATCATTATTGATCAAAGTCACGCTGAAGGATGCTCTTAGTGGTTGGTGTTGGTGTCAAAAAACTATGAATAATGTCGAGAAGTTTCTGTCCGTTGTACGATGTCAGGATTATGTATAGCGAGCTGGCAGCTGGTGGCGACTATGGTAGAGGTTGAATGAAAAAAATACTATGAAAATAATGTTGGTATAATGATGAGGAATACTGTCTATAATGGATGATTAAATTACAACTAATGGAATATGAGTCACGGGTTAAAAACATAAACGAAGAATCGAAATGAAAGGCTGGAAATCATTTGAAGACTAAGAAGAAATGAAAAGACAGATATTTTTAAGCTAGAGAAATGTCAACAACTGGAAAGAATTAGATTCTCACCATGATATCTGTTTCCTCTAAATGTTATTTGAGTTTGTATTAGGAGCCCCATAAAGACGTTTAATGCAATGCAAGAACAAAATTACCGTAGAGCAGATTTCAAAGCCCCATTCATTTTAATATTTCCTATAAAAATTAAAAAGGACTTGACCACGGGGATGAGTTTATAAAATTTCAGAGACAAAACTTTCGATGAGAGAAACTCTAAGTTTTAACAGGACAGCTCATTATGTGGTCTCAGTCATGGAAATCTTGCAGTAGGTCACGGTGTACATATAAGTAAGTTTTAATGTGCAATAATGACCTGCAAGAGTTCAATATAAGAATGATAATTCAAAAGTTACGACTCACAAATGGCGCACGAGCAGAATGAGTCACTGCAGGACTTGATCCACTCGACCCTTGGTTCTCGACTTGAACTGTGGCGAGGTCTGAGGAAAAGCTAGCTCGAGCTGCTCTTCCTCAACATTTGAGACTCAAAAACAAGGTTCACTTTTAAAGTTAATGAGCCAGACGCAAAAACAAGGTTCACTTTTAAAGTTAATGAGCCAGACGCAAAAACAAGGTTCAGTTTTAAAGCTAATGAGCCAGACCCAAAAACAAGGTTCAGTTTTAAAGCTAATGAGCCAGACGCAAAAACAAGGTTCAGTTTTAAAGTTAATGAAACAGACCCAAACGCAAGGCTCAATTTTAAAGCTAATGAGGCAGACCCAAAAACCATATTCAGTCTGGATACTAATGAGACCCACAAACAAGGTTCAATTTGGATACTAATGAGACCCAAAAACCATATTCAGTCTGGATACTAATGAGACCCACAAACAAGGTTCAATTTGGATACTAATGAGACCCATAAACCATATTCAGTCTGGATACTAATGAGACCCACAAACAAGGTTCAATTTGGATACTAATGAGACCCAAAAACCATATTCAGTCTGGATACTAATGAGACCCACAAACAAGGTTCAATTTGGATACTAATGAGACCCATAAACAAGGTTCAGTTTGGATACTAATGAGACCCAAAAACAGGGTTCAGTTTTGTTGCTAATGAGACCCAGACATTGAGATAACTTTTGTTGCTAAATAGACCAAGTCTGCCATGCATATTAACACATTTAAAAAAGCAGTCATAAGAATTCCCCCGCAAAAAATGAAACCTTTAAATCTCGTTACCAGTCTTCTACATCCTATGCCCGCACAGTGAGAGAGCAGCATTATATTTTCAGGGCGGTACGGTCTCGGACCGCATGGCATGGGCCCTGGGGCGGCGGTGACGGCTGAGCTAAGAACCTTTATTCATTCCAACACGTTTTTACCGTTTGGTTTTAAATGCCTTACAACTACTGGTGTGGTGGGGGATGTGAGGAATGTGTGGTTTAAACTTCCTTTTCCAAGGGAAGTACTCCGTGGTGACGTGAAAAGCCCCACCCACCTGAGCCGAGGCTCGAACCCTCGTCCATTCGGACGAGGGTATGCGACTCGACAGCCATGAAGACTAGGACAGAAAGACGACGAGAAATGGTTCTGTGCTCAGCCTCTGTGGCTTCAGGGGGGGGCGAGCATTGGCGAGAAAATCTCTGTAATGGCCCCGTTGAGCTCCTCTGGTCAATTTGGGGATTGGAATGATGGAAAAACAGGTTAACATAATACTTATTATCATTTCAGATGCAAGAAAGGCTCTGGATTAGAGCAGGTTGTTTCTTCGCATACCAATGCTGTTTAATTATAAATGTTACGTTTAATCCTTCGAGAAAGAATATATAATACTATTCAGATCTACTACATCCCCTCACACCTCCCCGTCCTCAAATGAGGGTAAAGTGAGGGCAAGGTGAAGGCAAGGTGAGGGCAAGGTGAAGGCAAGGTGAGGGCAAGGCGAGGGCAAAGTGAAGGCAAGGTGAAGGCAAGGCGAGGGCAATGTGAGGGTAAGGTGAGGGCAAGGTGAGGGCAAGGTGAGGGCAAGGTGAGGGCAAGGTGAGGGCAAGGTGAGGGCGAGGTGAAGGAACTGGCAGGCCCGATATGATCTCGTTAGCTACCCTCGTATACGCCTCCCCTATTGCACACAACGCACGCGTAAACTGCCAGTTCTAACTTGATGATAAATTTTAAGCTAAAATAAATGTTTCAACACTCTGACAACTAGAAAAGTCCAGAGACAGCTGTAAACTTGCTCTGAAGGCATCATTTAGCGGTCCTTGTCCCACCAAGAAAGAAAAACTAATTATCACAATAGCTCAGCGAAGTTTGAGAACCTAACTCACTGTCTCTCTAATGAAGGCGCGNCACACATTGTAGACCACCACACAATGTAGACCACCACACAATGTAGACCACCACGCAATATAGACCACCACACAATGTAGACCACCACACAATGTAGACCACAACACAATGTAGACCACCACACAATATGGATCACGACACAATATGGACCACAACACAAAATAGACCACAACGCAATATGACCACAACACAATATGGACAGCAACACAATGAAGACCAGAACACAATATGGACCACAACACAAAGTAGACCAGAACAAAATATAAACCACAACACAATATAGACAACAATACAATATGGACAACAACACAATAAGGACCAGAAGACAATATGGACAACAACACAATATGGACTACAACACAATGTAGACCACAACTCAATATGGATCTCAACACAATGTAGACCACAACACAATGTACCCCTCAACACAATACAGACCACAACACAATACAGACCACAGCACAACGTACACAACACAATGCAGACCACAACACACTGCAGACCACAACACAATGTACACAACACAATATAGACCACAACACAATACAGACCACAACACAATACAGACCACAACACAATACAGACCACAACACAATACAGACCACAACACAATACAGACCACAACACAATACAGACCACAACACAATACAGACCACAACACAATACAGACCACAACACAATACAGACCACAACACAATACAGACCACAACACAATACAGACCACAACACAATGCAGACCACAACACAATACAGACCACAACACAATACAGACCGCAACACAATACAGACCGCAACACAATACAGACCGCAACACAATACAGACCCGAGCAAGTGAGGCACGTCTCGCAAAAGAAGCGTTGGCCGCCTCGGGGTGGCGGCCCCAGCCTCTCTGAGGAGTGCAAAGCCCTCCAAATCCGCAATCAATACGAAAGCTTGCAGCGGCATGCCCTCCTCACCGATAGGGATGGAAACTTGTAGGCCAAATTTGAGCTGATGTCGAGGTTTTGTAAGAAGGACTGCCCCAAACTACATCATGAGGTCCTGATGCTGGCCCTTGGCTGTTGCACCTGAAAATTTCCTTTAATTTGGTCAAGCTTCCACAATATTTATCATGGGAATGGGTGCAGGTTAGTAATGATCTACTGTCAAAAATTCTTCAAGTTGTGGGGAAAAATTCGGATTGATAATATTCGTGGCTATTGTTTTATTTCCTTATAAGATCGGACGCCCTCTAACTCAACAACACGTTCAAGAAAACCGAAGGATTGGCAAAACTCTACCGAACTTTCATTGCGTGATCAGAAGCTGCAGCACACATGTGTTGTGCTCTACGAGCTGTGACCCAGGCACATCCGGTGCCTCATGACGAGTTCTTCTAACCCACATAGAGAAGTATAGAGAGCAAGCAATAAGACTCACTTCCAAATTAGATATTCGATCAAGGAAACACTCTTGCGCACTAGGAAACGTTTGGAACAGCTGCTTACCATTTTCGAATCACTTAAATCATTCTATCAGATGAAAAAATGAGGTAGTAAACACTGTGAAAAACCACGAGACGAAAATATTTCATTATCATCGTACACAAATCAAGTAAATTAATCAAATTAACTAGTAAATTTGATTTAATAATCAAATTTACTTCGTTAGTTATCGTTAGTAAATCAAATTAAATTCCGGGTTGTTAATATATTTCAAACGCAGATAATTCGGTAAGTCTTCTACCTCTAAAGAAGACTTACTTTAGTTGGTAATATGATTAATTTTATTCTATACCCTGCTTGTTGTAGATTTCTAGCACAGTCCAATACAAGATTCCACAAGATTTAATTAGCAATTAGGAGCAAGCGTAATAGGAACTGGCAGGGCCCATGAAAATTTCACGGAAATTTAGATAAAGAAACTTTAGATAAANAGGATACTTCGCTCGAGACCTGAAATTTCACTTGCAAAGAGGCGAAGCATCACGAAACGGTAGGTGCAAGAGCATTAATACATAGATGATTAGATAAAGAAAAAAAACGAAAAAAAATTTAGTTAGCATGTTTCAAGGGTGTGTTCATTTTCAACGAAATCTGCAATGGAACATTTTCTTGTTCAACCAACATGCCCAATGATGTAGGGTTGCACAATGAGAATACAGTTATGCCAAAATTAAAACATAAAAACAAGG
>VOMN01081057.1:0-28086 GCA_014899125.1 Orchestia grillus
GACTGCCTAGAAATACAGGGTAAATATATTGTACATAACATGAATACGAACAGAAACTACTACAGTTTCTTGAACAATCCACACAAGAAAAAAAAACACAAGCTCTGCACCGTGGTATAAAACTTCATCACTAATGCAACAATTCAACACAACCCTCCCTTGTAAAACAGGTCGTAACTTTTTTTCAGCACATGGTTCAAGATTCGGAAGTGCGAATGTTCAGCAAGGCGCTGTGGAATATCAACAATGATATCCTTCAGTGCAAATGGGGCAATTCATGACCGTCGCTGCACAAATGTGCAGTACAGCGTCAGATAGAGTGGCAGCTGAGAGACCTGAGCACATCGTGCCAGGCATCGTCGTCCCTCGTCTCGTAGAAATGAAGGAACCACAGTTCTCGCTAGAGCACGAACGGATAAAATCGCCTCGATATTTACTTGAATCACAAAATCAAAGGCAGGAACCAACGCAAGCTAACGAACTTGGGGTAGCAATGAATTTATTTACAGCGACACGTGCAAGAAAAAATTATCTTTCACCACAGGGTCATCGATGAGGTATGTTCGCATTCAAAATGAAACAATATCAATTGACAATTAAGAAAAAATTGATCAACTGATCAATTGTAAACAAAATCAAACGCTGAACTTCTTTGAGGATCTGCACACATTTTTTTTCTACTAACACTCGAAAAGACAAAAATTCGAATGACATCGATGAATGGATAAGGCCTCCGCAGCGCTGATGATGAGCGTAACCAGAATGTAGTCTACAAAACATAGTTCCATTTCCCTAAATCCATGATGGTGAAAAGTTTTTTTTTTTGCTCTGTCGCTGTCTTCTTTGGGTATCATAAGGAAGATATCTTTCCATATCATAATTCAAGTCTGCGGTTCAGATCAAAATGTTGTTCCATTAGAGACTATTATTAGTGTGCGAATAACAAATATTTCTGTCCACACGAGGAAATGTTGTATCTATTTACAAATTATACTTCATGCACTTTAGCACTTACATCAGTAGAAAAACGTAATGAAAATTTCTGTGCAAATTATGTATTACAACTTCACTGCACGGGGATTTTATATAAATAAAAATCGTCAACAGATAGAACGAATGCGCGTCACGCCAGACCTTAAAATATAAAAAATATTTAGCCTAATTTCCAATGATTATATATATATAATTATAGGCATATTGCACATGAGAGACACATTAATTCGTGAAATTTGCGAAGTTTCTAACTGCATTCCAATTATATTCAATATCGTACAACTCTGTCGCTTAAAACTTTTATTTCCAATCTTACTAAAGCCTCTGAAGTAGTCCATATCATTAATTCATAAAATTCGTCCAGTTTCTGTGCGCATATCAATTTTATTGAATATCGCATTACGTGGTAGCTCAAAATTCCTCTTATTAAATTTATTAATGCTTCTTAACCAGCAATTCTGCCCCAAAACCAAGCCGTTGAAGAGGTAATATGAGCAGGGCTGGTGTGCCCATCGTCCCGCTGGCCGCGCAGAGTGAGCGATCAACTATCCATGCACAACTTGCAGGTCCTCCTAGAATGATGAATGACCAATCCAAGCCTGGGACAAACATTAAACATTCGAAAATTTACGTTTCTATTTTTGTGTGCGACTTTTGTGTCCATGAAAATAAAAGTAGTGGAGTTCACACTGTGTCAATGAGGTGACCATTAGGTTCGAGAAAATATTTTCAGCAACCGTACGTCGTTCATTTATCCAGGTATAAACATGACGAGAAACAAGGCCATTTTAAAGAAGTCACTTAAAAAACAAGCACATAAGTACGAGAATACATTGATGTCACGACAAGGCGGGAGGAACGGAAAGTTTCGCAGGACAAATAGTAATTTTTCTTGCATAAACATACAATTTTTCTTGCCCATGACTACTTTATGACCAGCATGTAACAACTATTTGTTTCAGAGTGCCCCAATAGCACCAAAAACTTTTTCAGACGCATTAAACGGAGTGTGAACGGCGTTAAATCTTCTCAAAAACGTCCAGTCCAAAACAGACAGAAGCTTTTGTAAGTACCTTACGTAGAAAAAATAGAGTTAAAGATTCCTGGACAAAAAAAAAACAAGTAAGTGCATCGATGTAGCTGACACATATTTTCGGCCTTACTTCACGAGACCAAGTGCCACCATCAAACAAGTACACGACGAGCCGCATGGTGGCGTGGGACACCGCCATAAGTCAACGTGCAGGTACGCCGACTGGAATCCTTGAGTGTGGCACAGACTCGCACATTTGTCACGTTTCTTTCATGCTTAACATTTTTTTTCTAGCACGCAATAAAGATTTATATTTTAGTACCGGAGAATCACCACCTTTTCTTGAAACTATGGCGTTGTTATTTTATTCTTGAAAAACCCTATAACGTTTTTTAGTGATGCGTGTGGGAGATTGAGCCTCTTTATTTCGTGATAGCGTGTGCTGACTGACTCCGTCTCGCACTTCACAACTTCACCGATCTTGATGACCTGGGCAGTTGGTGGGTTCTGAAACACTCAGGGCTGCGGAAGTCAAATGCCAGAGTTACAAACCAAGTCCCGGCGAAATTCATTGCCGAATTGAACACATCGTAGGACGCAGATCGTAATTTAGGTGTTTTCCATTTCTTTTGTCTTGGCATATACCGTTTTGTATCGATGCTGAGTTTAGACCGTTCAAATTAATGGGAACTGCGATTAGGCCAGCTCCAACGATTGTAATTCTTTTCTTTTCTGTACTCTCCTATTTTTAGATTATTGCACTACTGGAAATTATTAATTAAATTTCAGACAAGTTTTAATATATTTACCTAAAAACTTGAAATTATTCTACTGAATATTAAGAAATTTTAATTGACAAGCCTTCATGGCTACCAACTACTGGATATAATTCGTTTCTGTGGGTATTCATGATTATAAAGGTGTTCAACGCTTAACTAATTAAAAATTTGAATATTTAATAAATTACTTCGTACTCCCCTTTGTTGACTGAAACATTTTGAAAGTCCTTAATTGTACGCTTAAGTCTTGATCAAATTTTAGGCGCTTAATGGCATTAACGAATTATATTGGCGATGGCTTGAGTTCTGAAAATCAGCACAATTGTTTGTGCATTTATTCCCTAGTTGTTATCGAAATGATAATTGGCCTCACAGAACCGGGGGCTGCAGTACTTGTTAAGACGGAATCCTGGTAAATGAAAAGCTCAGCGGCCCCAAAACTTAGACACGATTGAGTTGACGGGTTATTAAGAATATCAATGCAGGCATATTCAGCGAGCTTGAAAACGTTCCACCAATCATTCCCCCGAAACAACGTCAAGCTTAAACAAATGATTATTAGCTATCAATTTAGAAACCTGCAAAAATTCATCGCAATTTTCACGAGGAGCAGGAATGCAGCATCGTAATTCGACAACACAAAAATGCCACAAATAGAACTAGCGTTACGTTGAGTTGGGTTACTCTTGTTGATAACTGCGGTGTTTCTGCACATCTCGGACTCTCGACCAACATAATTAATGAATTTTCAGAACTGAGATTTGTACACTCCAATCTCAAGATGGTATCGGAAATAGAATTTACGTGCTTTGCGTGCGATCTGAAGCATGTTGTTGCTTAAACACGATATCCAATAAAAAAACTGCTCACATTTAACCTTTCAATCCAACTAAATGTCAATATTATATCACCTCTACCTACGTTGATGAATTTCAAATCCAAAGCCCAATCTACATTTCCTCAATATTTTGGTGCCTGCAGCACGGAACTCAGAGCAAGACCGAGGGTAACGTGTATACATACAAGTGAGAATCATAGACGTGAATTTGAGACTGAAGGCATAATTGCCTCCTTCAATATGGTTGATATGCAAGCCTGGTAAGTGCGCTGCATACCAAGAGAACGGTTGCCCGCGGAGGCGAGAACAAGCTAGCGTGTGAGCCTCTGAGGTAGACAGCCAGCAGCAGCCACCGCAGAATCACATTACTGAAATTCGCTGACATTTCCTGAGAAAAGTCTGACACGCTAGCACACTAAATAAGTATTTTAAAATGTTAGTTGCCATTCAGAAGTAGCTTTATTCGGTGCACACGATCCCCAACTGCCAAAACACGTGAAACCTGCTGCTCTTGCATCTTTGATTCAGTTCAATCAAAATTCCGACAAATGTCATCAAGGTAATGCCAACTCAGCTACTCTGGGTGTGTTACTACGGGACGACGGCGAGGCCGGCGCACAGCACAGCACTGGCGAAGGCTTGGTCCTCAAGTAGCCGAGAGGGAATGGCCTCACAGTCTCCGAATTCAAGAAGATAGAGACAGATTGCCTTTCTAGCCGTGGTAGTGAGAGGCTCACTTACAGCAGCAGCAGCCACGTAAACACTCGTCACGCCTATTTATACGCGTGACAGAGCACTTTGTCACTTAAACGCCAACTACGACGCTCACCCAATAAAAAAACGCGGATAAATCATTCAGTTGGATGCAAAATGTGAAGAATTAATCGAAACAATTACTTTTAGGAGCGGTGGAAATGTACGTTTTTGTCGTAAGTGATTTCAAAAGTAGCGATTATGACACAAATATAGGCTATTACAGGAAGTTAGGTCAGATATCATTCAGGTAAATGATTAAAGATGATCATGATATTTCATAGTTAATAATCATTTTAACAACAAAACTGCTGTAATGAAGAATTCAAAGTTTCATTCTTAAGGCATTTAAAGACGTATAGAGTAAATGTAATATTTCAGCTGGTTATACTCCAAATTTACCATGGTCATAAATCACAACACATCTTTTAAAAATTTACTGATGCAAAATGAATCCCATTTGAAAGTCATTCTGAGTCAGCGTTCGAGAAAACATGAGCAAAAAAAGTAATCATGAATTTTATAACGAGGCATTCTCAATGGGAGCAGGCTACTGAAGTCACGACTCTGGTATGGCAGCCCGGCCACCTTCAATAGTCCCTAGACAATACAGGCACCAGCTGAATTGTTGTTGGTGCACTGCAGTACCTCACGCCACCTCATGTGGCATGAGATACCAGGGCATAGATCTCGAAAATTAGCTACCCTCCTGACCTCGAAAAAAATATGGCAGGATTAACAACTTCACGATGAGACTTACATGAAGCTATTGAACTACTCTTACGTATGTAAAGAAAGTCATTGCAAACTATCGTAAGAATAGGAAGACACAGCACTTTTCCTAAAACTTACTAAATCACAATGCACATGTATCATGCTTTATGAATTTACTATAATAAACTTACTGCGATCAGTTATATTTTTCTCTCCAGATGAAAAAATGGAAGCTTCCTACGCATAAATACTTTGATGTTTCTCATTTCATCTAACTTCGAAATAGCTCACGCACCACTGTTTCATCCTCTGATACCATCAAATAATATATTTGCTAGGAAACATTTCTAACATATTATGAGACGTAGAAAAATTGCACAGCATTGACACAGTAACTCGATTTTCAGAAATTGCATTGACACCTTCCACAAGAAAAGCCCGTGGAACCAACAGGAACCACTGATAATAACATTGACGGACACGACGCTATGCATTTAGGGTGCGATCGATGACGTATTGGTTAAATTTCCACAGCAGGAAGATTCGGGCCAGGTTTGAAGATTTACGTGCCCTAGGATTCAACTGTTAGTTGAACATATTAACCATAGCTAAAATGGCACAGGAAAATATAAATGTTGATCTCGTGAAATTCTCGGATGTTGCTCCTAAAAAAAGAAGCATCGTTGTTGTCAAAATATCTACCTCGTTTACAATTTTAGCGATAAACTGAAATTAGGCAGAAATGGGTTAGTTTTTTCGTTAATGTGTTTACACGTCATTCTTGAACGCATGTCGAATCATGACGTTAAAATATGAGATGAGTATGCCTCTAAAGACCTCGACATTCATCTCAAACTAATAACTCTGAAGTCCGAAAAACATCTACAATACATAATTCAAGAAACGAACTAAAAAAGGAAACTATAGATGTTTATTAGGATAAGGGTTTTGAAAGCATCACTGACATTTAAATGAGCGCCAGCGCCCCACACAAAGGCCTTCTTTGATCGGGAAATGACGGGCGTGCGCCTGAGCAGAACGCACTCAGCGGGCAGATAGAGGATTTGCCGAGGCTTGAGAACGACGCCTCCTGAGACCACCATACGCAAGTACGAGCCACAGCATCAGCACGAGAGGTTAGACAGGGCCAGGCTTAACATGGCGTGATGGGCAGTATTCCTCGGTAGATGAAATAAAGTTTAAGGGAATTCTCATAGTAAAACCTCGCCTCGATGGCAAACATGTCCTTATTTGCTCAGCGTCCTCAACTGGACGTCGGAAAAACGGGTGTAAAAATAGTATTAACAAATACAGAAAATTCTTTGGGTAATATTTCGCATTCACATTATGACACTGTTCGGGCTTTGGGGCTCCTAGATAAAACAACTGTCATATGAGTAAAAAATGGATTGAGTGAAAAAGGTTTATTTTCCGGAATATTTGTTTCATTTCACTTCTTCTGCTCCAACAGATGAACAACACCATAAATACTATACGCTACAAATTCCTCGTCCAAGTACTTGACATAAGTTTGGTTATCTAGCATTAGAAAAACGCAGTAATAGGGAGCGTCTCCTTCCCAAAACCTCTTGAAGAACCAAAGAACACACACACACACCGACCGAGTTCACCACCAATTGTCCCAACTGAACTGAGCAAGTAACTGCGTGCCCAGCATGAAGGAACTCTGAATTTGCATATTTTGGGTTGGCATGGCACACAAAAGCTTCAAAGTGCAATAACAAGCGCGAGAATAATCTCATAACAACTCACATTGCCAGGGCGCGAGGAAGGTATATTTAAACTGTTGAGCAGCGCTCAGCAACACGCATGTTGCAACTCCGAGCTATTGCCTGGCATGGGCCGGATTATCATTTCACGCCACATCTGTAGGTGGCACGCGAGGTCCCTATGTAAGATTGAACTCATAAAGGTTTACTTCCTAATTTGATCAGCAACGGAAATATTCACTGCAACACCTTGAGTTAACCTCACACATGAACTCACAATCTTTGTAATTTTATGAACAATACGGGTTGTGCTGAGGAAACAGCACATGGGGTAAGGCGTGAAGGATAATTGCAATAACACACGTGAGTGCGACACAAGTGACCACAGGGAATGCCCCATTGTTAAACAACATTCCCACTATGGAAATAATACTACCATACATTATTCTCCTAAAGAACGTGGTACTATTACGCATGATCATACTAACGAACGTGGTATTTCGAGTCCTAACGGAAACATACACCATAATGCAGAAAAATCGTCACCGCAGCGAACGTTAAGAGCAACGTGTGACAGTGGTATAAAAAGTCAGCACTGCATTGTGAGGACACTAGTATTCAATTCACAAATGAAGTTTAGTTAGAATTATGTTCAACACTTAATGATATTAACGATGAATTGCAATGTAAACAAGTTATACGCTTACTTGTAGCAAAATCGAGTTGAGTAAATTTTGCAGTAAACGTTTATCCACCATTTTTACGTTATAAGGCTGTATCGACAATTATGACACCCATAAGATCGTTTTAGAAATTGGAGATAAACATAATTGTCTACCACTCTACTACAAGTGAAATCATTTAATCAATAATTTATTTTACTTTTTAATGCTTACGTTAGTTCCAATTCAGATTAGGTATATTGATTTGGGGGATTTTACCGCTCACAAATACTATGTAGATGTCAAAAGCCTCCAAGAGCTCTTCGGAACACGATCTGAGCCTGAATTATCCTGTAAAAACAGAGCTCTGTTCCATAAAAGATTATATTCACGCTATCGTAGTATACGTAATGACAACAATACGTAAAATGAAAAATGTATGACAGGAAAGCCATTTAGTCAATATATGTCTATGGTTTATAATCTTGTTGCAATGAGTTTAAGATTGGATTTCATTTAGGAATAGCATTCTAGTTTTTGACTTTGAGAAGAGTCTCACTAACTCCCCGAGATGGACTCTGCGCCCACACGTGCCTCGTAGGAACACCAGCACCAACTTGGTGGTCTTTCCATAGGTAATAACTCATAATCAGGAACATGACGATCTATCGGTAAGGGTCAGCAGACGCTCCTCTGGAGGTTCACGCACCCCAGTGAAATAACTTCTAATTTAAATCGTTTAGGTACGGTACGCTAAAGCAACCAAGTTAACCAACGTTAAATACATTTTATTTTCCCTAATCCTTGAGTACTTTCCCAATCGGGTGAATGCTCAACAACGTTCGTAAACGCACAGGCTATAATTTAGCTAATCAAGTAGGATCTTTCTTGTGGAGAATCAACGTCTGAAACTCGTTCTCTTAGAACAAGTTTCCAGCTCAAATCGAACGAGCGGTGAAGTACAAAATTCGAGACGATGAAGCAGAAGCCTGCCAAGTTGGTTGCTCCTTCGCTTCTGCCATTGAAATATTCATCTGTTTATTCAAGCGCGAATAGGAGATTCGCTAGAAATGAACATGCTTTGTTTGGCAGCAACTAAGGCGTGGATTTAATCATCTCGAATCCTAACCAAATGTTTGCTAAACGCAACAAAAATTCTCAGCGGTTTCTTCGCAGTTGGAAAGAGTACCGATGAAACCTAGCTAAATGATTTTAAGTTTTCGATGATCGACAGTAAAGTGAACTCGTATCAGCTCCCAACGACACCATACAAATATCCAACGAATTCGAGGAAATCTAAACAAATGAACTCCAAAACGGAGAAATGCACTGCTCATTCAATGAAGCAAGCACTTCTTTCGTGGAAATTTTACTATTCTTTAGTAAGTTTTACAGCGCCGTGAATGGGACCACGAAGCTGCGTGAGTTCGATACTGAAGCTTGCTCATCCTCTGACAAGAGCGTGGCACGCAGTGTCCGCAGCGAGGGAGGCATTCAGGCCGACATGAGCTACTCCCCTGTGGTAGAGCCGGTAGGTTCACCTCCGTGAGGACGATGTAGACAAGTCAAGGTGTGGCTCAGACACACCTGTTGCCAAGGAGTGTCTGGTGACGTCACACCAGCAGTATGGGTGTCGGGCGGGGATTATGCCAACTGTGTCAGCCCAGGCGAAACATGATCAATAATGCATTTTTACTCGGTCGGCAAGACGAGTTACAAGGACCGCATTGGCCCCGAATGCAGTCCGTACATTTTAGAGCTGTCATTTGGGATTGTGTTCATATAAAGCGTATAAAAGTCATGTTCAGTCAGTCAAACTGGGTTCGTAAATTTAAAACCTCTTAGTAAGATCGCATTAGGAAATAACCTTCACTAGAGAGCGAAAAAAGGTAGAATAGGCCCGGTTTCTATGTATTTTATAACGCATTCAAAAATACATGAACGCAGTTTTATACAAATATTACACTTCTTCTTAAGTTTCAGCAGCAACTTGACCAACGAAGGATCACCATCATGAGAATTCCAAGTCCCGTCAAGCATAAATTAAAATATGTTCGAATTACACCTCAAATCATATCGTAGCATAAAACAGCAAACCACATAGCGTATACACATGATAAAAGTTAAAATACGTTAATATTTCACTCGCATGAAGCAAGAGCCCTGAATTACACATGTACTCCAAAACTTTCCATCTGGCAATAGCCAGGAACAATTCCCTCGCTAGCGGCTAGTATAATATTCTAGATGCTATTCTTTGATAGGAACCATTACAGACCAAATATCATGATAATATTTCTCCGTCAGTATCCTCCCACGCGACCAATCCAACATCGAATATGGGCACACGACAATGGACGTTTATTGATGGACGTCCAACATCACCTACGTCTTGTCATAGCAGTAGCGGTAGAGGAAAGTGTTTGACGTATCGCATGGCAGCGCCTAAGAACAATGGAAATACTGTCGGAAAACGAGATCGTTTTTCCGTACATTTTTAAAAACATAGAATATCCTAGTATGGAGATAGATGTAAATAGATGGAGTATGAAGAGAAAACTGATAACGAAGAAGCGCAAGAAATTCATTGCGTCGCTAATGAATTGTGTAAGTCGAGATCTCCATCCTATAAAAGAAGGAAGAGCAGCCCAAGATCCTTATTTTTGGGTAAAGAATATTATAATTCCTGCTTTCGTACACATAAAATGAGTGTTTACCTCGCATCGATACAAAGGTAAGTATAATAAGAACGTTGTAAAGAGAACCAATAATGTTTCCAAGTACTGCGTTCTGCTACAAATACAAAAATGCGAGTACATTGCACATATATAAATAAGTTGCCGATGTCCAGTAGCGCCCAAAGAGCTCCAGAGCGGACAGCCGCCGTGACACGTTCCTCTAGACGGGCGGCTGAAGGCCCTTGAGTTGGTGCTCACAGCACCAGGCTGCTGAGGAGCGCATCTGTCAGAGGGACAAGTAAGGCACTTCAGGCCTCCGGCCACTCGACCTCCATTTTGACCGGGCGAGTTACGCAACGGGCTGTCCCAACACCACAAAAACTTGATGTATTTAAAAAAATAGAGCGTTCTTTTCAGATACTTGTGATGAGAATAGCTTTACTCGAAAGTTCCATTTTTTAAATATATCAAATTTTTACAAAAGGATGTTTCTACCCTCCTTGGTTTTACTATTTTTATGCAAGTGGCGTTTTCCCATAAGTAAATCTATTTATCATAGTCATGCATTGCCCATTTGTTTAATACTCACAATTTGAGATCTATTCTTTATTGATTATACTATACCGTATCTCTATACTTTTCAATTGGAATAACTTCCATGTAGATTACATATTATTAGTTCAGTGTTTCATGAAGGTATTTAGTACCTCATGACTGCAGGAACATTTTCAAAACAACATTTGTTTCAATACCCGGACAATAAGAGAGCTTAAGTCAAATTTATTTCAACGCCAAGTAAGCTATTAGCAACTTATTTTTGAAAAATAAAAAATTCTACCCAATAATAGACTTTACGCATTACTAGCAAATAATTACCCTGCGTTCCCAATAACTTTACCGAAGTTAAAGGGAAAAATGTATGATATTTCGTTCTATATTTCCTGTTACGACCGGTATGCCACGCATGAATGACTGTCTGTAATCTAAGCTCTAGAAAAAAAAGCGCAGGCGCACCTCAAGAATAATCGTTCACTAAACAACCTGGCAAGAACCCAACGGACGGGTGCCGATACGCAGCAGGCAATTTTTCAAATTCAAAGAACTGAAAGTGCCCGCTCATAAAGCTTTAAAAATACTAATAGGTAATTGAAGAGTAGTGGACAATGCAAATGACGCGACGAAGTACGAAGATTGAGGTAGAATAATAAAAACACTATAATACCAATACATCCGACACCACAGCAATAGCTCTGCGTGAAGCTTGGGTCGTATGTTGGTGGGTGGGATAGGGGGAGAAGTACGGAAACATATAATTATAACAAGTCTTTTCTATCTTCAACAACGAAAACGTATCCAAAATTTGTGCGTAACTAAATGTATAAAATCAAACGATTAATGTCCATGACTGAAACCTTCCCGCGAATATCTAAAAATAAACGTGACACACGCAAATGGAGAAGCAAATCAAGCCTCCAGACAGCCGAAGTGGCCGCTCGCGAGGCTGCCACCGACCAAACAATGTGGTGAAAGATTTTCCTCGCATTCGACTTCCGTGCAGTAAAAAAACAATGTTGAGTTGAAGGAGTTCTATTTAACCTAAACCTACAAAGCTGATGGTGTTGAGAGGTCACATTAAAATGTACACTTGAACTTCTTTAATTCAGCTAATTATACGAAATCAGACCCCACGCTACTTCTTGCCGGCAACGATTGCAATAATTGTTCACTGCAAATGCAGAAGCGCACTGGAGCGTCTCATGAAAATAGACAACCACAAATAAGTGAAATTTTCAATGTAGTCAACCAAACTCTGAAGCCAATGCGTAAACTGGTCAGTCAGGCTCCATTACAATATTCTGAATACCCAACATTTTTTTCCTGTGCACGAACTCAAGGCATGCGGTGGCGGAATGGAGAGGCATGGAGAGGCATAAGAAGCCAACCTCGTCTACGGGAGTCCCTGTCACGCATTTCAGGCATAATAATCACTCAAGGAAATTCTAATGGACAGTCTCTGCGTACTGGGAAATTTTGCAGTCATAAATGAAAACCGTTCAAATAAAGAGTTATTTACTTCAAAACAAATGTATCTCACGAATGAGAAAAAAATGTCGTTATCCGAGAATGAAAGTCTACAAAGCCATAAGTTGTAAGCGGAATTATTTTTCAAGTTATTACAGCAATTACAACGTTAATTGTTAATTTCTCTCCACAATATTTATTGATACAGAAAGATATTGTAATAGTTATCAGGGATAAAATGACAATTTCTCAAGTGAATACGACAGGTATGAGATCAAGACCTGGTAACCTCCTGTATAGGGAAACGAATATCTGTGAGCTAGCTGCACTGGTCCTCCACTGTCCTTTCAAAATGCATCACCAGGAAGGCCAGAACTTAAGGGCAAGGAATCTTTTTCGTCCGATATTTTTTTGTCTTAGCAGAGAGAAAAATTGACGCCTTCAATATACAAGCTTTTTTATTATTCGTAAATATTGAGCCCTATTACAGGGACGTAGTGCTTCTCGACGAGGAAAGTGTTCTTCTTCATCGATACTTCTTTTTTTAGAATATACGTAATGGATCCAGAGTCTTTGACATATGGTGTTTAGTAGGAAAAAATATGATGCATGCTAAGCCAAATTCAATTAAACAGCAATACAACCGAACGAATTTATCAAATGATTTCGATTAGAATAATTTTCAGTTTGCACTTGTAAATGATTTTACATCAATAAAGTCCGATTTGGCGTACAAGAAGGAAGTGATTGCTTAATTATCGTAGGACTCAAGCTTTTATGGAATCGATTAATCGATACACTCGAGACGATAATTGATGATGCGCTCTTTAGAAGCCACTCTTACCGCACTCTCAGGTGATTAATAAAAAGAAACAGCGTCTTTGTGAAATCACGATCGCTCGCATCGCTCTATTATTACCGGTCCGTAAGCACAGAATAACTTTTCGAACACAGTCTAGGCTTCTGAGATTATTGATTGTGTCCTACAGTACAGTCACTCATACGCCACCATTAATAATAACAGTCTGCGAAAGAACGCTTGACAGAAGCTAGAGTTGTGCACATTCCATATACATATATCGCTCCCGTGCATACTTCAAGGCTAGTTGAGCTGTTTTGATGAAAAAAATATTATATAGTTTTGAAATTTTTGCATCAGTCCTATTGCATTAACGTGACGAACATATTCAACTCTACTCTATACTGCTGCGAACATACTGTATGTTCATGACAGAATAACAATCAATGACGCATAAAAAACATTTTTTACACTTATATTGAAAAGCGACGGTCACATTAAAACTATTCAATCATTTAAACTTGTTAATGAATCTGTCAATCCATCAGTCCTTTGGCTTGGAAATGATATAAATATCTGACATTACTTAGGACATAATCAGCTTGATCTGGACGGCTCGAGTTCTGCATAATAAATACAAAAGTCACGTCCCTAATTGGCCGAGTTGCTTAACAATAGCTCAACTCAAACAAGTATGAATATGGAGTAACCTCAGATGCATATGAGACCCCTTGTAAAAATTAATTCGCGCTTCGTGCTGAATGCTAATGAGCGACGACAAGTTTTCAAACGTTTATGGCTGCATCACCTAGCTCCACAAGAGTGTAGATCTCTTAGTGTGCCATCACATACATATTTCACCATGCAATTTACTTGCAACATACTGTAAGCATATGTTCATAAATGAAGACGTAGGAGGACCTCTTAAGTATTAAAGGAAGCTGCAAAACATGGCGGCTTCACAAACGCGAGATGCGCGGCCTATCTGGCCTCTTATTAGGACGCCATTTAACATAATTGGAGTGCGACTGTCGGGATCAGTTCAAGATGAGTGCACTAAGCGCTCCGGCATGGTCCTAGATAATGAGAAAGCAATTAGTGCAGACAGGGTCGTGCGTGAAGGCGATAGGCAGAGACGTCGAGTACAAATACAGAACCTGTGACGAGGCTCCGGCTTTGAAGATGGATTTCTTGGTGACGGCCTCAGTCAATCTCAGCCTTGAGTTTGGCAGTCTGCAAGATTTTCTCGACTACCAAAAACGTGCGGTTACAGGCAACTATTCAGTTACTGCTTCACTGAGTACTGCTATTTACAACACATTTTCCACAAAGAATTGGTAACAAATTACACTTCTGCAGGTAAGCAATGTTAATGCCACAGTAGCCTGTGATTTCATCGCGTAAGCAGCTGGAGTAATTGAATATTATTTTTAAAGTTACGAGTTCAGAAACTGTTAAATGTTTTGTAATTTCACGAGATGAATTCAGTTGGTAATCATTGCGCCATACATCCCAGCTCTTTCAGAGCATGACTAGCAATGAGGAAAATATAAAATAACGGTGATTTTGGTCGGTCTATTATTCAAAGATTTTGTCTTCATTCGAAAAGTTCCTACTGCTATGCTGCCGAGATAATGAGTGAACTGTTTTATTGGTAGCATTGATTCATTTTTAGCTCACTCGTCCACCTAAATAGCAAAAGATTACATTGACGAGGAGTATTTCAGACACTGTACCGGAAGTTTTAAAAAATGACTATCAACCATAAAAGTACCGCTAATATAGCAATCATAAATAAGCAAAAAGCGCAGATGATTGATTAGCCGGGAAAGCTAGCTGAATATCGGCGGCGCGCTCTGTTAGTGTTCGATAGGCAAACGGATGGAGCTTTGCTACACTTGTGCCCTAGGTACATAGCCGATTTATTGCTTCCTCATCTTCAATGACTTAACGTAATCATTTCGAGTTAACTGATAAAGTCAAGCAATATCCGTCAGAAAGATGCAGGCTAAAAGCTGATCTTTGTGATTACTGACAAACCAAGGGCAAGCAGCAAAGGAACAAGTAGTGGTAGTAGTAGTTGTAGCAGTAGTAGTAGCAGTAGTAGTAGCAGTAGTAAGAGTAGGAATAGTGGTAGAATACGATTACGCAAAGGCAGAAGTAAGGACAACACCGCATGACATGAATCAAGAAGCAAGGATTTGAGACATATTTCAATAACCCCGCGATGCTTAGCATGCACCTTGAGGTACATGTAAAAGCTATCATTTTATGGACTCAGAATTTACTAGCGAGGAAAACTACAGAATTAATTCCTTTTACAGAAAGATGTCCAATCTTGTACACATTCATGGCCGAATGAACGATTTGTTCGAGTACTTCGGAGAATTTTAATAAATTAAATGGCAATCGACAAAAAAAAAATCACAGCAATTTGATAAGAGATTTAGATTGAGAAGAAAGTGTTACCGATAGTTTTACACTCATTTTTATTTTCACTCATAGGAACAAATTTACCGTCATTTGACTACGGAAGCCCAACCACCACGAGCTACATTATCTGAACTAATGATTAGCAATTCAGCGTAAATGTTTCAAGTGTTAGAATCCTACAGCATGAACGAGCATGATCAAAAACGATAACAAAGTTCATAGCATCCTTGCTGTAGAGATATATATATCATAATTTATACATAAGTTAGGCACGGATACTGGTGTATATAGCAGATAAATGAAATATCAATATGTTTTTTGCTCGTAGAGGAATGAAGCTCCACCCAAACGTTGGCTCAGATTATCCCACAAGCTGTGCAAGTGGGGCTCCAGGTTAATATGCCTTATGTAAAAGCTCTGAACAGCTCACGCCACACATGAGAAGTTCATAATTACTGCGTGGGACGAGCCCTAGAATTTAGCGTCGACTGTCAGACGAAGACCAAGAGTGGATGTAGCGCGAGGATGCGATCAGTAATGATTTCAGTTTTCTTGGACTTATTTTATTCAACGCCCTGCACCAGTGAGTCTCTAACTCACTGCATGACCAAGTAATTTGCAGTAAATCAGCTTTGCATGATTGGGACGAATAGAACTGGCTCGGTTTAACAGTGAAACGACAATAGGTAGATCTGTAAAAATTGAACTGTAACATATTAACAAGTAAAATAACTTTCAGCAAGCTACGAAATGACTAAAACAAAATGCGTAACGATGATAGTCCTAAAACCGGGTACAATACAAACGAGTTCCTGTCAAAAGTGAATAATGAAATTTAGCAGACAAACCACTAAAAAAGTCAACTTAAATCACGATTTAAAAACAATTCTTTCTAGTAAAAATTAATGAAACGCTCCCTACTTGAAGGTAAAATGCAGGCGCTATTAAATAAATATTATAAATGGCATTAATAAATTCTTTGTCAAACCAAGCAATCAGAGTTTATGAACGTTAGGGGTGAATAATTGATGTTTCTGAAAATTTAGACACCCGAGGGGCATACAAACGCTATGAAATTGGAGTAGGAAGACAGGATAGCAGGACAAACAGCGCGTTTCTTACCTTCGATGACGGTCCCCTTGGAGGACACCCTGGGGCGTCGGAAGCTCTGCTGCGCCTCAAGGAGGCCGCCCAACAGCAGCAGCAGCAGCGGCAGCACTAAGCTACAACGCTGCATACCGGAAAATTTCTTTCACAAGTAATTTATTATCTCAATTCCAATTGCACTTTTGTCGGTCACCCCTCTGTTAAGAAAGACACTTCTCATTCAATAGCGCGCGTATAATGGCAACATCCGATGCACTTGTAAGGTTTTCATGCCTACCTAACTTGGCAAACAGTACTAATTTTTCAATGGCACTAGCCGCTCGCTTGGATATCGGTGCCAGAGGCTCAATTTGACGGGGATACTACAAACTTTTTTTGCGATAAAAAGAGAATCGAAAAACAATACCAGAGAACCAATCGGGAATAAGGCACTCGTGCATCATATGAGACGCAGAATGTAGTACGGCGCAACACAAAACAATGCAACCAGCTATTGCCTATAACTTATTTCTATGCTCCTTGACTTAGAGATCAAACTTGCCTTACATGAAGCATCAGCTCTCGTGAGGTTGACATTTTGTTTCCAAACCTGTTTCCTTTTTTTACACTTTGGTCAAACTTGAATCAAACTTGAAATACCACAATTCTTTATTTCACTAGATTATCACACTGCAGATGTATGTAATTAATAAAAAAGTCCCTGCCGCATACACACAGCGCTATGATTGAATCACTTAAAATGAAAATAAATTAGGAATAAGATACAATTAATTCATAGACGAATGATACGGCTCAAACCACGCAATTTACACGTTGTTCGTTCATCTTTCAATAGTAATTTATTACCATGAATGAAATGTGTATAAATCAGCTTAGCTACATCAGCCGCCGGTTGTTCGGTCCGTATCAAGAACGCGAGCTAGCAGGGATTTTCCAAAGTAACTTAGCTGACTCGCCCTGAGTCTCAGCTAATGAATTCAACCATTCCCGGGAGGTTATCATTAATGATGGATTATCAGCGGGACGCGAATTCCGTAGAACGTCGATGTGGATTTACACTATGACACGATCCAGTATGCATCGGCCAGTCTGCTATAAAAAATATTTCAGTTAGAAAGATGTCAATTTAGGTGAGAAGTGGTTACGCTTTACAAAAATTCTGTTTACCACAGATCATAAAATGAATAAATTTGACGTTTTTCCACTGAGTAAACAAAATACATCGTTGCAGTGCGAGTTTGCGTGACGACGAATGCACTAAAACGAACAAACTTCCTAAAATTTAGGTTTTGTGAGGAGAGACAAGAATCAAGTTAGAAGAGTACACAGAATACAATGGAGGTACAAAAGTACTACAATCATAAAACAGAAAAACGTATATGAATGAAGAATACTACAAACTCTATTTTCTAATGTAAAGGCACACAAGCCATCCTACTGTGAGAAACCGTTGGCCATAATAACTATTCAAGGAAACTTCGTAGAATCGAAAAACGAAAAATGACTTCAATTAACAAATATAAAATAAATACGTGATTCGACCATAGGCTCACAAGAAAATAATTCAATATCTCCAGACGCTCTGACGCAAGAACTAAACTAAGAAAAGTATTTAAAACGAAACTGCATAGCGATTTCTGTCAATTCAATCCAATATTGTACAGGTCCTTCCCGTTTTATCCATAGTGGAATCATCCAATTGTATCGGAACCGATTATATCATAGTCACCAAAGTAAAATTTGCATCGAGTAATCGGCGCTATCTTACTAACAGTACCTTAGATACGTTAGAGATGTTTGGGCCTTCACGTCGAAACAGTTCTAAATTGGAACAGAACTAAAATGACAGCGGTAAAACAGGTACTTCTGAATTTACCATCTTGAATCGACGATCAAACCACTCGAAAGCTATTCTCGCGATATACCAGTTAGATTCACATGACTCTTGAAGCATCGCACATCACAATTTTGTAATTACAATTTCGTGAGGTCGAGGGTCAACGTACATGTTCGGCTTGCTATGCACTGCAAGAGCCTGTGGCTCAGAACCACACGTGGCCTGGGGCTCAGAACCACACGTGGCCTGTGGCTCAGAACCACAACTCGAGGCTGGCAATGCACGGAATGCCAACATTGACGATTTACTTCGCTGGAGGCATAACGTCCCCAGGCCGCGCACTGCACGCGAGGAAGACTCATTCTGGCTCGCTTGTCCTCAACTTTTTAATTTATAGAAAACTTTGCCATAGACTTTGATAAAAAATACAAGAGGCAAGAGTTTCCTGATGACTGATGAAACTATTCCTGCAGGGTGTGGACTGGTTTTACGCTAATGAATAATTTTTGACATGGAATATCCTTGTTACGTAGGAAATTATCCTCTGCCCCATATCAAAAAGTCTCAAGTGTTAGGCGAACGTGTTGGTTTTAAACCAAAAACCACTGTCAAGTTAACTAGCCTCACTGAAAGACAAATGCGACTGAACCTACAGAAGGCATCGCTGTATCTGTGTGAATTTGTTATTATTTTATAATTTTAGTACTAACAAGGAAAAAAGCACCATTTAACAGCTCCACAACAGTCTACACATTGCCTCAACTACCTTATACTTCAACTTCCAACAAGTTTAAGAGAAGTATTTAGTACTAACCATAGTAACATCCAGCAAAAGCTCAATCAAACAGTGATAAATTATTTTAATTAACACAATAATCAAAACACCCATGCGAGTATACAAGACTTAATTAAACACATTGCAAATATTCTAGTGAAGATCTAACGACCAGTCGTGCACAAAAATTTCCGTGAAACTAATATAAAAAATAGGGTTTCATCGTTCTGCGAATAGTCTAATAAATATTATGCCTCTCAAGCAAACTTGTTCAAAGATTTCAACAAAGTAACAGAATTGGTATAGTTTGGGTACATCAGACTGTACCCAAGTGTCGAGACCGACCTCAGCTTGCGATGAGGGAACCGCACACTCAAAGCAGCGCGTGGGTTTGTGTTGAAAGTAAGTCCTTGTAAACGCATACGCAGTATTGTCATCAAGCAAAGTGATTGAACTGAAGCACACACAACACGACAAAGAATATGTACCACACACAATAAAATAGGTAAGATAATTTATATGAGTTTCACCGCAAGATGAGGTCTCTTCAACCGATCAAAAAGAGTTCAGAACATAACTTAATTTTCGCCAAAAAATTCCACTGCGCAGAACTACATCCCACGGTGTTAGAAGTCGTTCTACTTGAAAAAGTTATCTCCACTTCATTCAACGGTTTCATACAATAAGTGTAAGACAGACCTTGTCTTGCATTATCTTAAGCCTAATAATAAGTTGACTTAGAAAGAAAGCTTTGATATGAGAAAGATAGCATTAATTCCACTGATTTCCGAGGAAAGTAAAGGTGTTCTGAAATCCGATAAAGAGTGTCAACGTTACCAATACACTTAACGAAAAACATTATTGAATATTAGACAAGGTCAAGGATGATAAAATTTGGTAGTTTCCGGCACTTCTTATCGCATGTATACGAAGAAAACAGGTCTAAAAATGAGAAAATGAATTAACGCGGCCTTATACACCTCAAGCCTGATATAGAGTGCACAGGAACTGATATGAGCTCGTAAAAGGACGAAGAACTCTACAGTGACCTAGATCAATTTGTACCGACATCGCTCTAGCTACACGGTATAGAGAATTACGTTTACCTTTGATAATAGTGAGAAAGAAATCTAGGAAACGGAAAAGAAGGTCTACCAAAACACTAAGTGGAATCCCGATAGTGTTACGCAACATGATTCGCTGATTCTTCGTCTGGTACTCTGTATCATGGGATTCTACATTGCAAAGACATGTTGTAGAACACAGTTTGAAACTATTTACGAAGTACCTCGTTAGGAGCTTGTAAATACGACCTGAGCCAGAAGAGCTTAGTCTCTATTATACGGTGTCCCCAGCTTGCGTCAACCCCAGTACACGGTGTCCTTAGCATGCGTTGGCCCTATTATACGGTGTCCCCAGTATGCGTTGGCCCCAATATACGGTGTCCCCAGTATGCGTTGGCCCCATTATACTGTGTCCCCGGTATGCGTTGGCCCCATTATGTGTTGTCTCCTGCAAGCGTTGTCCACCCCAGTAAGTTCTGTCTTCCACTCGCGCATAAGAACGCTCCCTTTGATGACACAACTCCCTACAGCCCCTCTCCTCCTCCCGGAACCAGTTCGAGCTTCCGAAGCGAGGTTTTTGGATGGGCAGTAGAAAATGCTACGACAATTTATTGGAAGAAAAGTTAGACGAAAAATACGCACAAACATTTTGTACAACCTAGCATTAACAGCATTCGATTAATCATACCATTATACAACACATTTCGTTCGCATTTGTTTTAACAATTACTGTGATTTAATATATCAGGTTTAAAAAAGAAGGAATAAAAATTTGTTTCACGGACATAGATGAAAATATTATAGCCATAACTTAATACATTAACTCAGCATAAATAGTGCAGCTATGAGATTTTTGGAATATTTACAGTCAAGTAAACTAATCACCAATCAAGTTTTTCCATGTTCAAGATGAGTATGAGTATGAGTAGTAGTAGTGAAAGCAGCGCTTNTATTGCCTATGGCCTATCCTATGCCCCCTGAGGGGTGTTCAAGATGAGCAGCATTTATAACAACGGATATATTTATTCTTGGAAACTTAATACCGCTAACTCTGATAAGTTGCTGAAAGCACTGTTTTTTACAAAATCACTTAAGATCACTTTTATTAAGAATGATACAACGATCCCTGGCTGAGCCGTCAAAGAAAATGAATGATTGCCCACAGTGTTAACATTCAAGGTAAACTAAGCCCGGAACAAGAAAGAATGCCGATATCAAAATTCGAGAGACACATCAAGCAATTTTAAAGATGGAGAACAAACAACAGATTCTGAGATTTGCGTATCACTCAGAAAAAAACACGGTATTCGTAACGCAAGATTACTCTACACACAGGTACAGACTCGCAGACTTGTGCCTATGACTGACGTTGGAGCAACACAATTGCTTGAAACTAGCTCTTCCGCAAGTGTATTCGCTAACAATGCATTTTTGAAAACGTGGAAAATTATTTTTTTCAAGTAAAGGTACCCCAAGTAAATACTAATCCTGTTAATACAAGCACACACAATTACGCGAATTTGAGCGTGGCGAGCTGATAATGTTTTCGTAATAACTTTCACATGATATTCAAGGTAGTATCATTGTGGGTCGTTTGCCTGCAACGAACGTAGAGCGGGACACTGCACAGTTCGGGCGCCTCCCCTCGGACGCTGTGAACGCGCCGGTGCAGCGCACCCTCCGGTGCTTGGTAGCGGACTGGCGAAGCTGCAAAGGGGCAACCGCCCCTGGCCTGCAGGGGGCGATATTCGCCCCCTGCAGCTGGGCAGGGCAGCGCCAGTAGAGAACCACCGGTGAAGCACGAAGACTAGTGGCGCGACATCAATGGAAAATTAGTAATTTGCTGTCATCGTGATCACAGACATCAACGCTGCATTATATGTATTATCACGGTCAATAGAACACGGCCAGCAAACAACTGTACAAATATCGTTATTCCGAGATAGACCACGATACCTTCTCTCTGCTGTCTTCTTTGCGGCATCATTTTGTGAAATCAAAAATATTGACCAGACAGCCAGCTCAGATCTGCCACTGAGCAAACAAGGAGTACAACGGGCGTAAAAATAGGTGCCATCTAAGGTGCCGATTTTCTTCTTTCACATTATTTTGTGCTACATCATAAATAATGTCCACAACTAGAACTGCTGGAATATTTTCCAAGAACAACTGCAAAACCAGCAATGAGCTACTATGGCTCAGTTAAAATTGAGAACCCGGACCGATGAAAGTAACATTTCGATTTCAAAAACACAAGGACTACTTTATTCTATTTTTAAATGGAAGATTTTATTTTATTCTATTTTTAAGGCAATTTTCACACATTTCAAGGCACCTATCGTAACGTACGGCCAGCTTTTGCATCTTATCTTCATTCTCTGGTTTTCTAAACCACGCATCACGGCCGTTGTGACATCGTCATCTTCGTCGTAGCGTTAAAAACTTTTTAAAGTGTAAGAAAAAGTAGTACAAGTCCTACAATAATTAACAACGTGACATACTTTGCAGAACGTCGTTTTACTTCATGACCAAGGTGGTCCGCACATCGCTCATCCATCTGAGGCTGTCATCTCGTCTTATGTTTCAAAATCACTGTCCTCCATATAAGTCTAACTTAGCGTCCAGTGAATACTACTTGTTCCACCAACGAGGCTCTAGATTTCCACCGGGATGGGAAACAAAAGCTAGTCGTACGATACAGTACGTGCTTTAACATAAGCAGAAATTATCTTGAAATATAGAATAAGGGTTAGAATGTAGATCTTGAAGATTAAGGCTCAAGTTTTCATATCGAGGCAAAATTGTTCACAAACTGCAGCTTTTCAATATGAAAATGTCACTCAGTTAACGAAATTCCTTCTTAAGAAACTATAGGACGTACGTAATGAGTATCATCCTAGAAAACAGATTACATATTAATGATTAAATTATTTTCAAATTTTTCTAGTATTATCACATGTGATTGTCCGCAGGATGTAACTCAAATTTTCATCAAAAATGGAACAATTTTTGCCCTAAAATTTGTTACATTTATTCGAGTAGATTCACAAAGCCGCAAAGTATTATTATAGTGGTTGGCTTTGCCCTTGACAACTTATTGAAGAAGCAGGGTACGTTAAATACTTCTTTTAGAATTGACTTGAAGTGAGGCAAAAAATAAATATGCCCTGCATAAAATATATGATTTTACCATGCGAGATAAAAAAGAATTACATTAGAGTTGAAACCATAGTTAAATAGGTTCACCCTAAAATAGTTGTAATAAATTTGATGGTAAGTAATTAGATGCACCTCTGAGGATGTCTAGTTCTCTAACGCTCACTGACAGAGAGAGAGACGCAAAGCGTGTAATTTCTCGACATAAGCGCAATGGCCTCGTCCCACGGGGTACGCCAAACCTGAAATATAATCTCTCACTGAAGGCCTTCCTCTCCACAACCCCCTCACCGCATTCAGAGCGAGAAAATGACAATCAGTCACGAAGGACAGCGAACAGAACACAATTAATGACATATAATTCGAGACGGCCATTATTTACGGGCAAATATGCTACCGCCAAAGGAAGTTCAGCGCTCTGGGTCCGTCCTGTTGAGCTCACGGCACGCCATCAATGCCTCGAACACTGTGCGGAGAAGAAGCGCAACGCACGGCCTCCACTGTGCAGACGCTAGAAAATCCAGTACCCCAGTGGAAGTTTCAAACAGAGACTTACGGTCAGGAGTTCAGGATTTTCAGTCCTTGGTTACTTAAAAAGTGATGCAATGAAATATTTATGATGCACCCAAATTAAATTCAGTACCACGTCCCAAATACAGAACATGTGTACTTTTAATTGCGTCTGAAGTAGACTTCCTAGCACTATGCTCCAGAGATAAAAATAGAAAACCATTCACACGCACTTTTTTTGTATTTGTAAAGTAAGTATAAGAATGTACTTTCTCAAGTTTGAATGATTCGTGGAAATGGACGGATATCACGTTTACGATTAAAAAAAATACACACAGAATGAACTAACCCTTGGAAAAGAGAGTAATGCAGTGAACGAATCGATGTAGCTCGTATATATTAAATGCATAAAAATTATTCATAAAAACGGGTAAGAATTTTTCTACGAAAATATGAAAGAATCTATCAACGACAAAAGAAACCGGATCGCCACTCGAATTACTCGCCGTAATTTTTCATTGGGACAATATCCCCACATGTTAAATGAACAGCAACTGTTAAAAATGATAAAAAAATTAACAACATATATATTTATTATTAAAACCATTTTCATATAACTCACCAACTCTAAAGGTTACAAAAATCTCCCAAGGTTTAATTTAATTTGATCTAAAAAAATATATATAATCGAAGTGCAACTCATGCGCCAGTGTTGCCATAGCCATTAACTCAAGAGCATATTTCAATCAAGACTAATTTCTACACCCTCTCTCTGAACAAGAAGTGAAGAGCTCAATAGGCCTCTCAACCATCCACAGGTCGGCGCAATGAATGCGGAGGCGGCAGCGCTACAGATCACAGCGGGCACACACCGTTTAGCAGGAGTCTGTGCTACTGAAACTCGCCATAGAAACCATTTGATTGCATGGTATTGGCAGGGCTCAGACCTCTATTCAGAGTCTCAGGAAAAATGAAGAGACAGAGAGAGAGAGGCAACCAACTGAATTTCAACGAGGGAGCTCCTTCAGTGTGAATGGAAGAAGTGAGCAGCGAAGCGTATGGTCTAAGAGGCTCGAAGATGCGTTATTAATTTATTCTCCCTGAATAATCAAAATTTATGCAAAAATGACCACTCACGTGCTCACTCGAGAATGATTGATGATCCAAAATACCTTTGTCTAGGTTTGTACTCGATTTTTCTTCACCCCGCAGCGGCGTCCGCAAGTTCAAAAGCCTACAAGTAGGAATGTACAATCAAGTAGGTGCTCTGCACATCTAGGTAAACTAGACAAGCAAGGCGAGGAAAACTCGACCTTAAATGATAGTGTACACAACGCGTAATTTACATTGCGCATTTGGAATACATTTGCGCATCTCTTTGAATGGGTCTTCTCCGTAATTGCTTACCAATAAAGTTCAACCCTTTAAAGAAGACGCTTAAGTGTCTTCTACTGTTAAGTTGTCCTTTTTCTACTGTTCTGAAAAACTGTGAAAAATCATGTTTCATCAAAAAAATACCAGTAGAAATTATAATTACCACTAACTTGATACATGGGCAACACGAACACGCTCGTACAACATGACCAGAGCTGCTGATATGCAACAAGTCTAGACACTGAGTAGCGGTAGGCACATGCAGCAAGGACACAATCAGTGCTTGCGTGCAAGCAAAGAGAGAAGCTTGGGATTTCTATACATCGCCGAGGAAAGCCAAGTCAAATGAATGACAGCCTTCTTTAGTCCAACAATATGCTTCTCCATTCATGCATTGAACTTACTAAAATTAATCTTCAAAAGGCATCTGTCCGGTGAGGGATTGAGATTAAAAGGAATACATTTATTGCCTAAGTTATTCCTTAAATCATCTTCAAAAATAACACATTTCTTCATATTAGCACTAAAATATATATAAGTGTGGTAACGATGGACGAAAGCGAACGAATTGAAGTGAGCCTCTTGACTTGCATTCATACATGATCGCTTAATACAAAGAATAAAAGTGTTGACATTGATTTTCTTCAACTTTTTGAGCGTATTTTCATCTAGAGCTCCAGATTTTCACGCGAATTTAATGACTCTCAAGATCTAAATAGGAGTGACTGCCTAGTGCTCCACGAAGTTCACCTACAAATATTCAAAAGGGTAAAGTGTCGCAAAGTCCTAAGCTCAAGAGTATGCAGCTACGACGATCAAAGCGAGCTAAGTTTAGGCGCCAACAGCATGCGCAAGATGCTGATTTTTTGGAGGGCGATTTGTTACATAAACAACGAGGGAAAAACACAACCAGCCGCCCCAGCAGGGAAGCCGTCTACGCCAGACACACAGCGAGCAAACTTAAGGGCCCGCTACTGTCCGCTGGTAAGCTTAACACGGCAACACCTAATGAGTAGCTACGCAGACGAACAATTATTTTGGGAATTTAATTCCTCTCAAGGACTTGGAATTTAAACGCAAAATTCCGAAAGAATGCCTGGTATTCACCAAGTTATGTACAATTTACAGAAAATTTTTATTATATATTCGTGTAACCATATCCACAGAATTATAAAAAAATTAATATACCTTTCGATAACATGCAGACATCATTTGAAATTCGAGATGCACGAGCGCCCTCTACTCGCAAATGTTCACGTGAACAGGGCTGCCTTGCAAGTCTCAACGCATCGAAGCAAATTTGACAGCCTCACTCCGCCAGATAATAAAAATTTATAGGCTCTTTAGTAAAATGAACTCAAGTGATACTAACTGATGCACGAACAGGGGATTTCGTCGTTCCTCCACAGGGGCTTCAATTGAGGATAACAAAATGGATTTGCTTTAGCAGCAGCTTATACAAATTGAGAGCTTGTGCCTCATACGTCGATGAATTAGGGAGTTGTTCGCACACTCGGTGAGTGGACCCAATGAATATCTTCGCTAAACAAGCATGTGCGACTAGCCGTACTGCAGCGCTCGTTTGTTACGACGCCAATCAAGAGCGCAAACCAATAGTCAGGCAGATGTTATCATCCACACTACAATAAAATGCAAATGAAGAGCGAAACAGATTCTTAATTGTTACGAAATGAGCTCGAAAATTATACACCGCTGTCATATACAAGGAAAAGCAAGTATTTTGAGAACATATCTTATAAATGGCACCGTATCTTGTATGCATCGTAACCCAGGACTCTCCAATTCCGATATCGTTGAGTTTCTAAAAAGCCATCCAGTCACTCGTCTTCAAAGTTAAGAGAAAACTGAAGGCCCACAGTGGTGATGCAGAAGCCATTTCCCACAGGAAATGAAATTGTCAGCCTTCGGATAGGACTAGGACGCCAAAATTCATCGGCTCCGTCGAAGCAGTTAACTAAGAGAACTATGAGAAATCTACGGCAACACTCGGCAGAGAGCTGCAAGCTGACGAGGCCACCATCCAACGTGTGGTTCATGACATCGTTACAAGTCGCACGTGAAGCGGAGAGACCAGTTGACGTCCGAGAGAGCCCGAGAGAGCAGAGAGACTCGAGTTAAGCGCCTCTTGACTGAGCTAAAACATTCAGAACAGTCAGAGATGCACTGGTGACTGGTCCATCTCGGATGTGGGTCGTGAAGTTCCCTTGCGTCAACCCTTTTGCACTGTTACGTCTGAAGCGTGAAGAACCAATAAAGAATAAGCATCCAAACAGCACCACTGCGGGTTTTAAGGCAGGTATTGTGGATACCACGACAAACATTGCCAGTACCCACCTCCTGAAGACAGTTTTGTAAGCGGTCGTGCATTTAATCAATCTTTAAGGTCACATAACGGTCACTGGTCAATAAATTCTCTATCTCCACCCTCTCCTCACTTTTCTGCTTACGCTTCTTTGCTCTCATCGACTTGCCGCACTTCATGACTATGATCTTGCCTTTCACGTAGTCTTTGTAGCAAAACCAAGTCGATTTAAGGTAATAAAAAAACGACACTCTGTGAAAATATATAAGACGCATAGAATGAAGTGAAATAGTTTATGTGGCTTTCAATAAGGGTGCGAGCTATTTCATTACGTTTTTCATACGTTCTAGATTATTTCTTCTTACTTTATTCAAACAAGTATCAAATAATCGGAGTACATCATTAAAAACATCTTCCAATGTCATTTTATCCTCCGCGAACTTTATGAGTTCATAAATGATTATCGCTGGTCAACAACGAAAATGCTTCCGAGACCAGAGTAGCTA